>WBNQ01014754.1:0-10890 GCA_013401375.1 Spizella passerina
TTTTTTTCCTTGTAAATGAAGATATAGTCCCTTGGACAGATAATTTTCTGACAAAATGAATTGAACCATTTTTCTGTTATATTTAGCCTCTAATCCCCTATGAATGCATTTTTAGCCAATCTTTTCGTTTTGTCATGGTCTACAGATTGTGCACAGAATTTAGCAATGCTACAGTAATTGAAAACTGAATGAAATTTCCCATCTGGATTTATTTGAGTCCTGTCCTGCAATACCTTTCTATTATTCTATTCATTTAACTTCTGCAAGGTAGCAAAATAACAATAAATATGTAATTGTTGCATTTAATTGAACATATAACAAAAAGTTGCTGTTTCTCAAGGCATTTTATCCCCTTTGCTTCCAGCACATTTAATTATGTATGAACTCTTCAAAAAAACCCTCTCAAATAATGTGAGTCATCTTCTAGGAGAGAAGATTTAAAGATGATAAATGTTATTTAGAATCACTATGATATGATTCATATTGTGATGTGATTGGGAACAATATTAAAACCCACCAAGGCTATTATACCTAAATTTTTGTTTCAATTCATGCAATATTGCTGCTGCTTAATATGATTTCTATTTACTTCTTTCCATTGTTAGTGTTTTATTGAGGTTGTGTCAGCTTTATCAGGCTAATCTCTGCTGCAAATGGAGGTCAGCAGAGCCAAAGCACTGGCAAAAAACCTGTCTCCATTATATTCTACTTGGTATGAATTTTCTCAAAAACCCTCCCTCTAATATAAACTCTTTCTTCACCATTCTTCGATTATAATATTTCTACCTGCACAAGGCCTGACAGCTTGATATTTAAAAGCTGTATAAACTCTTATAATCTAATTTTATATCCTTTTTTTTATAAAGAGAGACCGTGCCTCATTTAAAGTAACAGTGAATGTATTCATCAAAAGCTTTAAAATGGAGCAATCTTGGCCATCAATGAAAGCTTGGATTTCAGGTATTTTAAATTATAACTTAAAAACATGCAGGGCTACCCTTAATGACAGTGACAATGAGCCATTAATTTGTGTTCCTCTGATGTCAAGGGTGAGGCAAGTAATCCTGTCATGCCCTTGCTAGAATACAATTTGGCAAAACAGGATATTGTAGAAGCTTTATAAATCTTATATCTCTATTTCTCCTTGTACTGGTCTGGGGAATAATGAAAAAGAGCGACACATAAATTTACCTACCAAATGGGGTGTGCTCTCTCTGCTGAATATCCACACATAACTCCCATTAACATTAGTATAAAATATACATGCACAGCAGGAGGAAGCACAGACTACCAGATATCCAGAGGTCTGGAATAGGAGCTGAACTCTGCTGCTTTTAGGAGCTGCAATCCAGCCCAGATCACAGGGATTCATTATTTTTCCCAGTTTCAGTTAAGCATTCAATCCAAAATATTTGCATAAAAAATAAGTCCAACCAAACCGAAAATAAACTGGACTTCAGAGACAGCCTGAAATATTTTTTTCTTTAAGATGTTAAGTTTACTTAGTTCCAGTTGTGGTTTAAAAGCAAAGAAACCCAATAAAAAAGACAACAAAAAGACAACAAAAAATCCCAAACCCCTCAAAGATGTTTTTGCAGTAAGTTTCTAAATATGTTATTGGAGAAGTGATTGAAATCTGACAAAAACCACAACGTTTTATAATAATGTCCTGCAGCAAAAGTATGGCACCAATAACTAAACAATACTTTATCACCTTTGCCACTCTCAACAGCTGCCATTAATACCAAGATCACAGAGTTAGGCCTTCCATTCCCCAGCTGACCATGTTAGTGACAGCCAGGGCTTAGGCAATGACATTGAAAAATATTTGCAGTGACACAGCCACAAATCACCACGGGACGAGTTTAAAACTCAATATTCACTAAACTTGCATCTGTTCTTTTCTTGTTAGAGCATCCACGACACATTTGTTACAGGCTGGATTCCTCAAAGAATCCAAACATTGATGGAAAGGGATAAAAATTATTGGTGGAGAAAGCTCGATGGGCAGAGGCGCTTTTGTCAAGTTGTTTATTCATATGAGGTGTTTATTTATATGGCTGAGATGGAATCATCTGGAACATCTGAGGAAGAGATGTCCTAAGATCAGTGGGGTTTTACATTAAATGCACCCAGTCAAGGAGCACAACTACCTTGAAGTCAAATTTTCTGAACAAATTTTCTCATCATACACGTATTGATCTTTATTTTCATCTCTCCCAGGGAACCTGAGGAGACATTAGCCTGTTTAATGATTGCCACAGGACATTGTCTGTTCCATGTGGTTCAGATCCTCTCCAGATGAGCTCTTTCCTGGGTGTGGGACTGGCAGATGGCCCAGATGCACATCCATTCCCATATTTCAGCTTCAAACATCCTTCTTCTTCCTGAAAGCATGCACAAGACATTTTCCCTGCTTTTTTATTTTCACAGACCTGTGTCACCAAATCCCTTAAGCAGGACACAGAAGGTCCTGAGGACAGCAGTGGACATCTGCACGCATTTAAACTGGTAGATCTGTTTAAATTAAACACAAGCTGGTGGCCTGTGGTTGGTGGTAACCTCCCTGCAGAAGATTGTGAAGAAGGAAAGCACCAGCATGGGCAAGGAAGAAAAAAACATCATGAGAAAGCACCAAGAAAGGTTGTCTTTGGTGTGCCTTGTGATATTCCCAAACCAGTGGGTACAAAACAGGGAAACAGGAGAGCTCTGGGCAGCAGAAACTGTCCCAGCCTCCACACTCTGCCTCGAGGAGCATCTCCTCCTGCTGCCACCTGAATTCCAAGCAAAATGAGGACACTGGTAGAAATCTTAGAAGTTATCAAATGGAAAAAGTTGTTTTTAAACTCTGCTGTTGCTAAACTCTGTATTAAAATCCCATACATTGTTTTCTTCTGACCCACACCCTACAAGAGTAGATGACTTTCCTGACTGGGGATGTGTTCAGAAATGGCAAATTTTTGGATGCATTGAAGAGACTGCTGAAGGAGGAGAATGATTAATTCTTAATAGCAAGTTTTGCAGCATATTGAATGGAACATTCTTACATTATGTATTGATATATAACACACTGGTCCTCTACCATCCTGACTAGAAGTTCATTTCCAGCAAGGAATAGTTTATAGATAATGCAGTAGGTGAGGGAGAGAGCCATAAAACTCTGGCTTTTTCAGTTGTCCCAAAATCTTTTGGAACTTCATTTTGGTTTGAGTGATGGCTGTCCTGGATGTTGATATTAAGCAGAAGCAGCAATAAAGGTGTGCAATGCCAATTCTGTCCCTGCTTCCCTGAGGCAGCAGGCACAGCCCAACACAGCTAAATTTACAGGAACCACAGGAAGTTAGACACTTGTGTGAGGATTAATCCAACTTCTTTGTCCAGAACTTTCTTGCTGCTTAATGTGCCTTGCTTTTGTTTCAATTTCTGGTGTGTTGCAGGTGTGTTAGTGGATTTTGCATTTAGCAATTCTTAGAACTGTAGTCATATGTAGTTTTTTATAATACTTATAATTAAGGTTAAAAATCCAAATGTTGTTGTTTCCTTACTTTATACCGGAACCTGTAAAGCCACTTGCAAAACACAGTTTCACAAAGAAAGGTTTTTGTTCCCTTTTTGTGCCAGAAGAACTCCCAGTAAGTTCCACAACCCCCAGTAAGATGCAGCAGGTTGCCAGGCATGTATATATGGACGTATAAAGTTAATTCTGTGCTTCTCAATCCTTTCACTAATATCAAGTGCAGTGTCATTTCCCAACTGGAAACTACATCTTGCCTTGCCTGCAGGCTGATCCAGACATCTAATTGGCATTTCCACCAATTTTATAAATGCCTCCAGCCCTTCCAATACTTTGTGAAACTTCTGTAAGAACTTCTTGAAAAGTTCAGCCTTCTGTTAGCTTCACAAAGAAACAGCCCAAATATTTTCAGTTGCCTATTTTGAGGAACAAATCGTCAAGTTTTCTCAGCTAGGTAATATAAAGCATTTGTTCCTTTGGCTTTCATCTAAAATCAAGACAAAATACACATTTTGAGAGATGATATGAAATGAAATTGAAATGAATGAGTACTTTTGGGAAAGAAGCCCTTTAGTGCTTGAAATGCTTTGTTACAACTGAATAAACTAAATATGCTTAATATGAAAGGTAATGATGCGACTGATTGAATAGTTTGACATTACTGCACATGAAATATCATTAACAGGTTCACGGTGGTTTTATATCAGTACCAAATCTCAGAATAAAATAAATGGAAATACAAAACTACAATGATTTGTCACTGGAGCCTTTCAGTGTCATTTAAGAAAATATTTTCAGTGAAAGACTACTCAGCATGAGCTGGTGCAGCACAAGGAATCTCAGCCTTGTGTAAATTTGAGATTGAGCTAGACTCAACAATTTAGGATGTCTGCAGCTGCTGTAGGTGTGAGAGGACATGTCCCTGTCAGCTCAGGTACCTTTGGCTTCACTGGGCATCACCAGTCCATACCTGCAGTGACCACTGCTGCCACATTTCGGGATGTGAGTTCTTAACACAACTCCAGCAAGAGACAGCAGTGAGCCCTCTGAGACTCCTTTTCATACAGGCTCAGCCCTCCCTCAGCTGCTCCTGGAGCTCCAGACCCTTCCCCAGCTCTGCTGCCCTCCTTGGATCTCATGGCCAAGCAGTCCATGGATGGTCACCATGAGGGTGATAAAGCCCCTTTGGAATTGGGATAGTTGGCTCTGTTTTCATCTCACAGAGATGACAGAGGCAGAATTTCTGTTTTCACCAGGGGATGCTCAAACCATGTCCACCAGCACATTGCCTGCACGGCACCACACAGTGCTGACAGTCAGCAAGCTGTCAGTCCATTTAATTCCACTTTCTCTTAGGAAACCTCCTTTTGTGTCATACTGTGAGCACTCACATGCTCTAGATCAAACTCCCAGGTCCTGTTAGACTTCATCCTTCACAGGGATTTGGTCTCAAAGAGGAACCAAACACAGGAACATGCAATAAAATATTATTAATTATCCAAGTCCATCATCTCCATCTTCTGCTCAAAACTGGTGGCCAGGTGTAGATGCTGCCTTCACTGACTATCACAGTTTTCTTGCCATCTTCAAACTTAGGCTGTTTGTAAATAACTACTGAAACACAATGTTTTTCTGATTGAGGAAACTGCTGATAAAATCTGAGGCTGGTAAGAAGACAGAGAATATGTAGATAACACTCTCAGCTTCTTGTGTTTTAATTTAGGGAGTTAATTTGATTGGATCTCATTATAAGTGAAGAATATTTTCATTTACCCACACAGTTTTAAAGTGGTCACCCTTTGGAGCATTAGAGGATTTCATTTGCTCTTTTTGGAAATCAAAATCGAAAATAAAAAGGAAAACAAAATAACACATAAATAAATTTAAGTAAATGTACTATTTGGCAATGTAAGCCTGGTTTTGCAAGCACTGGGGAAAAGTATACCCTGGTTATATTATTTTTTATAACATTTCAATATATAGCACTTACTGTCCTCTCTATTTGTATTTTTATGTTTGAAGGATGAAAAAGAACAAGAATTATGTCCAGCATCTTAAAATACCAGTAGTCTACATGTTGTTGAATTTTTTTTTTGAGAGTATCCACATGGAAGGGTAGATCTTTTTCACATTTTAAGGTACCATCACAAATTTACATGAAAATAAAAAGGGGCAGAGAAAAAGCTGTGAATGTTCATTTTAGCGTATTTAATACAGATAGACATTGTCAAGTGTATTTGACAGCCAAGGCTTCTCTTTGGTAGGAAGTTGAATAACATTGAGCATAATGTTATTGCCAAGCCATAATATGTGTAGGAAAACATCAGGATTTGAAGGGACAAAAACATCATCATGATTTTTAATTTCAACCTCTCTCCCCAGCTGGCAGATTAAAAAAAAAAAAAGAAAAAAAAAATTCATTTTTATGGTTTGCAAATCAAAGGTTTTGGTATCAAAATAGCATATTTCATAATTGAACTTATAGTATGACAGAGGTATAAAATAAAAAACTAAATTGATTTCATGGCCCTTATTTGGTTTTTATTGTTTATGTTACTGAAAACCTGAGGACCAAAGACTTTGTCTTCTCTTTTTCCACAGCAAAATGCCTGTTTTTCCCAGCCATTTTCATGCATATGTTATTTTGAGGCAATTTGAAGGTGTTTCATTTTGCTAAATCATGAGAAGTTGCAGGTTTTGTTTAATTAAAACTCAGAAGCCCTAATGTCATTCCACTGGGGAAAAAAACGTAACAAGTTGTCACACGTGCAGGGGATTAATGTGAAAAAGTGGTTGACTCTGTGTGTATTTTTTTTACCATTGTTACTGCTTTTCTCCAGTTTCTTTGGTAATTCTTAAAACTTTATAAGCTGCATTTATGTTAAGCTGTTCCTGATACGCTCCAATAAGTGTGCTTTAGACACATTGTTAACATAAGGCCAAATCTGTAATACAGCATGGACAATTAAGTGCACAATTTTTGTATAAATGCAAAATCCCTCACTGTGAATTATTTAATTAATGCTCTACAGTTCATTTAATAGCGCTCTTTCAAAGGCCATTTCACTCACAGAAAACTAATTTCATTCTTGGGGTTGATTTAATTAGATTGTATGATATATGGTATTGCTAATTCAGTGGCTCTCTTTGCAGCGTCTAGCCCGTTGCTCCTATTGTCGGCAATCTGTCAGCCCCATTTTTAACAGTATTGAAAAATTCAAGCTTTATTATTGCTCGCTCACTCTTTCTCTCCCATCAGGAGGAAAGTAATGAGCTTTTCTTCTTATGAGAGCAAGCAGAGAGTGTGGTGCCCTTAGCGCTTCAGGCAGCGAGCAGTATTAACAGCCTGATTCATGAGTTAAGTTTCTAACTGCCCGTGGCTATTAGCACTCAGTCCTTTGGCTGTCATTTAGTTAAAAAGACTCTTCGGTTAATTCACTCTTTTAATGAGACTGTGCTATTCAACTAATGTATTTTACTGTATGAAAGGTCACACCAGGAAGCAAAACAGATTGGAGGGAATGTAGTGGGAAGCCTGGCTGTCAAGAAACAGTTCAAGCCTCGCGGGCATTTCGCCGCCGCGGCGCCCGTAATAGGCCACGGAACTGATGGGCCAGCGCTCACCTCAACAGTTGAGCACCATAAATCATGGCTAAATAGAAAGCAGATTAATCAGAGCCACAGACAAAAAGAGCACGTGTTTCATTACCCATATAATCACTAACATGATTGCCAGACAAGCCAGGGGAACCGCGCGCGGGGCTGACAAAACGCGGCGCGGCGGCGGGCGAGGCGCTGGGCTCTACAGAGCTGTGGCCACTAAATCTTCTCATTAAGGAGCTGCTCCCCGAGACCTTCTTGTCCAAGGGCTGCTTGCAGGGAGGGTGGCGTGGGGGGAGTGGGAGAAAGGCAGGAATATAAAGGGTTGCGTTTGAGTGAGCAGGGTCACAGGAGGTGGCGCAGGATTTCCCCTCCATGGCTTGGTTTCTACCTCATTCCCTGTGTCACCAGGGCTGAGAGAAGCACNTACATAGGATATGGGATAACCCTCTCCTCTTCCTCCCATCTTTACATAAACCCCCAGCAAGCCAAACCCATCCACTCCCCACATTTTCTGCTCCCCACCCCTTTAGCTGTGTGGCCCACGCCAAGCCCCAGTGGATGAAGGAACATCACATTTTAATTTATTCTGGGTTTCTCCAATGTCATTCCCTTGCTGAGCTCCCCCTGCTCGCTCGCACCCTTTACGTCACCGGGAATCGTGTGCAAGCCACGTGTCCACACCCCACAGCTTCTCCCAGCTGGGCTCCAGCAGGAAGGGATGGTTGGAAATCTGGTTTGCTTCAGCATCTCTGCTTGGGACGTCCAATTGAAAATGTTTTTCTGAATGTTGCTTGTTAATTTACGGGAGGAGAAAATGAGAAGAAACCTCTGTTTTTAATGGCTTTGCATCTGTCGGCCAAGGCGTTAAGCATCTGAATTATTGGGAGGGTATGTGTGTGTTTTGCTCATTTTTAATTAGTGTCGTTGGGGGGAAAACTCCAGCACTTTAGGGGCAAAAGTATATTATTTTTTTAGAAACTGTAATTCCCTCAAACTACGGTAAACAAATCATTCTGATTTAAATTTCCCAGGCAACTTCCAAACAGGGAAACCGTATGTTTAATTACTAAACATCTGTTGCAAAGAATACCCCTCGCTTTTGCAGCACTAATATCACTGTATGAATTTTAAAATCTGTCAGCAAGGGATCACGAAAGCTTTGGGAGCAAAGAGCTGCTCACTTTAACCCCTGAACCAGATAATCTAACAGTAATCCATTCAAAACTAATCAAACATTTACAGAAACGCACCAGCACTGAGGAAAACAATTTATCATCTTCATATGCTCATTACACTTCCAACATCTCAATCTACCTATGTAAATGAGACCAGGGATCTGACATCAGGTCCATGTACAGAAATTATAAACAAATATTCATCCATTATGCTGCTGAAATTTAACAGCTGGAGCACTAACAGTAGCTGAACTCCAAGCCCTGAGTATCAATTATTTATGAACCTAAAACTGACAAGACTGTCTAGGTGAATTAGCTGCATATGTCAAGCTTTGTTATAAATCCCAGCCTACTGTAAAACTCATTTTCATAGAATGTATGTACAAGGCTGACAATATATCAACAGTACGGCATTAATAATTTAGAAGAATGGTACCATAAGGGAGCACCTAGAAACTCTGCTCTGCAATATAGTTGATATTACAAATAAAAAAGTCAAATAAAATGAATTTCCCATAAACAGAGAATCAAATAAAGCATTTTTCTATGATTTTATATTCAATTTTCAAAAAACTTACCAGTTGATACTTGCATTTTTAGGAACCATAAGCATCACCTGAAGTTATTCAATATTTTTTTTGCCATTGCTAAAAATGCCTTTGAATTTCTGGGCCTGTTGATGTAGGTTGCATTGCATTTATTTTACTCTTACAGAGTGAGAACTAAAAGTGAGGTGAGGGTAAGAGAAGGAAGGAAAGCACTGCTTGCAGCAAAGCCCATTGTGTCCCATGTCCCATTATCCCAGTTTGCTCCAAGCCCCGTCCAACCTGGCCTTGGACACTTCCAGGGATCCAGGGGCAGCCACAGCTGCTCTGGGCACCCTCACAGGGAAGAATTTCTAATATCCAAAAATCTGCCCTCTGTCCATTTACAGCCATTTCCATTTTTCCTGTCCTGGAATAGGGAAAAGTGAAGGACAAAGTCTAAACCAGAATGTCGACAGTGAGATCTGCAAAAAGGAGATATCAAAGCTTTGCCCAGTGTCTCTGAAATTCAAGACAGGTCTGGATTTTGCTGTGGTCCCCCATCTCCACTAGAGAACAGCCACTCACTGCTTCTATGGAGCAATGGACACAATTACCCAAAATCCAAATTTTTTTAGAAGTTGCTGAATTACTCCTCTGTATAATTCAACCTGTGCCCATGAAGACCAGGTTGGTTGCAGCAGCTTTTTGCTATTCAGAGAGGATGTCTACAAAAAAATGAATACATGCACAAATGAGAATCTGTGCCTATCAAACAAACAAGATTTTATCTTATTTACAGAAGTAGCCCAGTTTTTTGATCAGATGTCCTTGTCTCCACAACATAACTTTCAGATTATTGAGAAAAAAGGAAGAGGGAGGGGAAAAAAGACTGGGGGGAAGGGAGGGAGAATCAGTCATGGTCTTGAGTGCAGATAAACACCAAAACTGAGGGATGGTTAAAGAGAGTATCTAATACTAAACTTATGACCCACAAAAATTGCTCCCACACTTAAATTCAACATGAGTTTTGGATACCCTTTATCTGGAATTCACATTGATAACATACAAAGAATCCATGAAGACATCTTCTAAGGCTGAAAATATATCCCTGGACTCTCAAAACTAAAGAGCACTGTGTTACCATGAGTTATTTTATCAGTACAAAGGGTAAAAGCACGTGTGCATTTTGAGAGAAACAGTAATGGTTCACAAGAGCTTGACAAGGAAGTTAACAGAGCATTTTTGAATCAGGAGAAAGAATTCAGAGGAGGAAACATGTCCTTGGTGATGCACACTTAAAGAGCAAAGCAGAAAAAAGCAGATGAGTTGATGAGTGAGGTGTGGAAAATGCTACAATGGCATCTCCTCATCTGCAGGATGCTGCCACTTCTGACACAGGAAACACTTGAAAGAGACTGGGAAAATGTAATAAATATACAGTATTTGATAAAGGACAAAACAGAGATAAACATGCCTGGTTAGTGCCTAATGCCTGGAACATCAGGGATTTATGAAAGTTCATTCAGGAAGCTGCTGGTGGAGGATCCAGTGCATCCTTTTGTGCTGCAGAATGAGGGTTTGCACAGCCACTCCTCTGTAATTCCTCAGCCTGTTAGGGATTTCCATTCCTCATTTCTTCAGTATTGCCTGTATGGTTGCTTCCTTTAGCTTTCCTAAAATAGACTTTAATGACAACAGCAACAACAACAACAATAATAATAATAATGATAATTTCAGCAAGTGTGAAATTTACTCTTGTGCAGAAAGACCATGACAAGGCCTTGGCATCACTCAGGTCTTGTTAAAGTGCTTAAAATAGGACTTCACTTGGATTTAAATGACACTGAGATCTCCTGATGGCTCTCTAGATATGAACTCCACCTTGAACACCCCTCGATGTCAAGGTGCTGCCTCGGGTATATGATTTCTGTTGAAATCCCTAAGAATTTTCCACAGAATTCAAGTGCAGAGTAAATATTGTGCAGTCTGCTCAAAACAGTGAGCAAAGCACTATAGAATTTCCACAGAAGAGTTACCCAGGCTTAATTTTTGGACCTAATTAACTGACTTG
>WBNQ01014757.1:0-37367 GCA_013401375.1 Spizella passerina
AAAAATACATTGTATTCTGTGTAAAGTCTGAAAACAAATCGAAAATGTTAAGTTCTTGCACTTATGCAGGTAATAAATACTCTTTTTTACAGAACTGCAATAAATTCCACAGACTCATGACAAGGATGATTTTGACCTGTTCTTGCTCATATGGATGCATTAGTGACCATGCTAATAGCAAGTCTGGAAAGGATTTCCATTCTCATAAATGAATTGCAGATATTAAATAATTCACGTATTTTATACCTGCTTCAACAAAGGGACTTTTTTTCTGAAAGCTATTAAAAGTTGAAATTTATTCTTGGCATAAAGCATAGCTTCAGTCTTTTTCCACCACAAGGAAGCATCTGCTTGTTTTAAAAGCTTGTAGTTTACCACCTTAACTTCAGGGCACTAACAGTAGTAAAAACCCAAAAATTAAAGTAATGAAGCATAAACATCAATGCATACAAAAGGCAGTAAAAAAGCTGTAACAAGGCTTTTAAATTTTTATTACAAAAATCAGCCCCATTTTCCTTTGTCCTGTGAATGCAGAGCAGGCATTCATTGGAGGGAGGCTGTGAGAGGAGCTGCCCGAGCAGCAGGTGTGCTCAGTTCCAAACACTTGCCCTCCAAGGTCTGTTCTTGTTGGCTGGTTTTATTTCCCACTGGAGGATTCTGCTTTTCAAAACAGGCATAACTGGAATGGCTTCAGTCTTTGTGTCCTGATCTCTCTTTTCTTCCTCTCCATTATTTTTACTTATGTTTGTATTTTGCTTCAGAATTCACTCTCATGTATGTTATTTATTTCCATGCTACACAATTCTCTGAAGCCAGCAGTGTGTAATCAGTTATCTTGTTTGTTAACATTTTGTGTCTTTGGTTTTGGAAAGGTACAATTGTGAAGAAATTTGCTTGTTTGTTTTGTTGTCTATCTTGAGATTCGGAGAAATAATTCTAACAAAAACCTGCTGGTAATTTTTTCCTCAAAGCACATCTTAGGAGGCTTCTACTCTATTGAAAAATGAAATGCCTTTGGAAAGCATTTCTAAAAATAGATTTATCTGAAAACAAAATCAGCTCTGGTTGAAATTAACCACTTGAGGTTCTCTAATCCAAACCACTTTCCAAAGACAGGTTAATTAGATCTAATTGCTCAGGGCTCTGTCCAGTCAGGTTTGAGTTCCTCCAGGGTCAGATATTCTGCAGCATCTCTGGGGCCCTGTTTCAAATTTAACTTCATTCAGATCCCCAGGCAGACCTTTGCAAATACCAGGTCCAGCAGAGGCCCTGCCCCTGCTGCCTCCTCAGTCAGGGGGGTTAGGGAGTCATCATCAACATCTCCTGCCTTGCTGGTGCCTTTCCAGCAGGTACAGGGATGGATAAAGTGTCCAGGGGGAGCCCAAATCTGCAAATGTGGAGCACTTTGAGTTGTCTGAAGAAGGTTTCACCTCCTGCTTCCTGCTGCCGAGGCTGTGGGCAGGCACCCCCCACCATTTGTGCCATGTTCTCCCCCTGCCCCAGGTGCTCATCCCCTTTCCCAGGCACCGCTCCCAAATTCCAGCTGCTGTCCCACACCAGGACACTTTCCTTCCCTGCCTTCCTGGCCTGTCCTTCCTAACTAATCTGCACTCATCCAGCCCTGTGAGCTGCCCACAATCTCTGTGGACACTTGTGTTCGTTTGAATTGAAGCAGATCAATAACAATATCAGATTTCCTTGCATGGTGTGGGTTTCTTATCTTCAGGGTGTGCCAGGAACTGAAGATGTTCCTAACCACAGAAGTCAACAGATCCAAATGCTTCCTGATCATATTAGTCTGATTACAAGGGCAGCTAAAACCAAACCTGTTTCTGCAAAGCAGCAATAGAACCCTTGTATGGTGATGCAGATGGTTTTATCTGACTTTGTAGGAACAGTTCAGTAACTTCCTTTTTCTGGGTTCCTCTACATTTCCCACTGCCTGCTCTGTCTAAAGCACCTGTCACTGTATTTTTGGTTCTCCCCTTTTGCTGTTATTTGGTGCTGCTCTGATGATTAACAAGCATTATGCTCATGAGGTCCTGCAGCAGATCCTTGGTTCTCAGAGTTGATGGCTTGGACTCACAGTTTACTCTTGGGGTTGCACTGCATTGAAGTTGTGCATCTTCAAAGTAACTTTTAGATTCTTGACGTTTTAGATAATGGGACGGGGGGAAAATTGTGTTAAAATAAAAAGGGATCATATCTGGAATCTCTTCAGGTCTGGTAGAAGCAAGGAATTGAAGGAGACTGCCCAGGCACGGCAGAAAATAGAAAAACTGGAGGATTGGGCCAAGTTCTCCATATGTATGGAGAAATGTAAGGATTCACTAACTGATCCTGCAGTAGAGAGAAGTTCCAGCTGCAGGCACTTAGGGCTGCCAAAGGGAAGGGCTGTTCTTTGTGAATGTGCTTTTCCTGGATGAGCTGGGATGAGGAGCCTTTGAGTTGGAGGCTCATCTGATACAGCAAAGCAGAGCAAATTCTCTTTATCTGGAACTGTAATTCCACCCAAATTAAATGTGCAACTGCTTATATTCATGTAATTTAGTTGTTGCTTAACATCCTCCTGATTAGATATTTGCTATGTCTTGCATGCAGCTCTCTGATCCTCAGATTTCTCCTCCAGCTGCCCTTGTGATGCCTCTATTCTTCTCTTACACCACTCTGGTATTAGTGAATCACATATTAAAAATATTGCTCTACTTGGTGCTCTTTAAGGGAGCACAAATGTTTATTCCTCACTTATATTTTATTCTGTGTGGGCAACCTGTGTGCTTAAAGGCAATAAAAACTTGACTTGGATACCAGATGTGTTTAAATTTATTATCCAAGCTTACAAAAGCAGTGTCTGGAAAGAAATTGCTTTTCTTCTGTTCAGCTTAACCTTAGACTGGCTTTGCTTCCTACTAAATCAAAACTTTTATTGACTTAAAATGTCATAATGTGCTTTAGGTTTATTTAGCAGATCACCGCTATTCTGTATACTTATGTTTGCAGTTTAATACACAAAGTAAGGAAATCTATTAAAACATTTTCAAACTAAAGTCCAGCACACTTTGAGTCTCTGCTGCAGTGTTGTGGTGATCCTCCATCAGATGGTGCTATTAGGATTTAAGATAAATACTTAGCCTGCTTTGGTCTTATGAAAACTGTCAGCTCTTCATCCTGTTTGTCATTTTTTATTTTAATTTACTTAGTGAAGTTTCATGGGAAGTTTTTATACTGTTCAAACAGTGAAGAAAGCCATATGTGAACATATGGTAAATGCCAAATTCACTACTGATTTGAAAACATGTCTCTCAGGCACTTTTATTAAATGTTGTGGATTATTCAATCAGTTTTTACCCTTAAGTGTCATGAGTTCTGTGAAATCACATACTGTTCTTACCCAAATCTGGGATTCACACAAGGGTTCCTGAAAGCTCCTTCTGCTGTTCAGACCCCCGTGATATTTGGGGAGTGGTTCTAATTTGGATAGTTATCATTGCAAAACTCTTTTGTATTGGCCTGTCAGCTGCCTTTTGGGGTATTTGTTTGTTTTTCCCCACAGAGAATCAAAATTTTAAGGCACTGTAGAACTTCTAGAAATATGGTCCTAAACTATTTAATAATGTCATCAAATGAATTCTTTTAGTTTCTTCTTGTTGATGATAAAGTTTGGCTGGGATGTGCATGGAAGCCCTGGAAATGCAGTGAGAAATAACTCTGCTTCAAAAAGATTTCCCAAATGTCTGTAAATACTTAAATATTGGTAAAAGCAGGGATACAGTTGTCAAGTTTGGCTATTTACTCTGTGTGAATTCTAAATATTTTAACTTTTAGCAATCCATTGCTCAGATTTGCCCAGTGTAAACAGATAAATCTCAAGCAAACATAATTCAGGCTGTGCCTTATTTGTGCAGTTCCTTCCTGCTGCTGACCATTGCTGCTGGAATGTGGGACTGGGAATCCTGGAAAGCTTCTTGTGTTTCTTTTTCATATTATATGGATTTTAAGTCCAGCAAATGCTTTTATGTTAATCATGATCAGGGCTCTTGATGCAAAAACTTGCTCAAAAAAGGCCATGAAATGCTTCCATTCCAGCCATCTCTCTGATATCAAAAACCCCAGGGAATAGTTTCTATAATATTCTTGAAAATCATGATAGCCATCCTTTAAACCAGTTCTGCTCACATTTCATTGAAGTGGCATTTATCTAACTTGGGAGGTTGCTAAACAAAAAACAATTTGACCTTGCAGTTGGTAACTAGACCTTGCTCAAAGAAGTTAATTTAGAAATGCTAAAACACATTTCAAAGTTTCTCATTTGTACAGCTTTGCAGTAATTTGCTTTTCCTCTGGTACTTTTTGGCACAGAAACATTTTTTTCTTTCCTATTAGAACATAAGGATACAAAAGAAATTACTTTACATGATGTGAATGCTTAGAAGCACATTTTAATTGCATTTGGTATTGCTTGAGATACTAATTACTGCTACAGCCAGATACTAAATAGTGTTAGAGCTTTTGACTGATTTTTCAGTGATTAAAGGGGAAAATTCAAAATGTTTCTCATTATTTATTCTTGATTTGGGGGAAAAACCGAAGAATAGTTAAAACACATTTTGATAGTTGTAAAATGTTGAAAATTTCACACATGGTGAACAGAAAGTAGCTCTGCTATAGGTCTCTTTGATTTTATTTCTTTCTTGGAACTTCACTTGAGAAATATTGGCGGAATAATTATCTAAATCTAAAAGCAGTAAGGCCAGGAAAATCCTAATAGATTTTCTTTGTGTGTTGTCTTTATTTTTTGGTTTTGTGTTTTGGTTTCTTTTCTTTGTTTGTTGGGGTTTTGTTTGGTTGGTTTTTTTTTAAATAATATTTAAGGATCATGCTTCCACACAATCTCATGTAATTTTGCTGCTCCTGAAGCATGTTTTTTGAGAGAACATAAAATATTGCAGCTGGTAGAAAAAGTGCTAACTTGGGTGGTTAATGTACACTGAAATCTTGGTTTAGTCTTGTCAGGGATCTATCAAACCCTCAATCCTTCCTTCACAAATTCTGAATGTTGATGCACCTGTAAAATACCTTGGGTTAAAATATTTCAATTTTCAGCTAATATGCAGGAAACAAATAGTAATTTTAATATTTCAATTTACATTCCTAAAGGGTATGGGAGTAACCTGAGCCTCATTTTCAGAAATCATGATGGAAATGTAGGAAGGTTGTGTATTGTTAAATCATTAATTTCTGTGTCTGTGCAGAGGAGCTGTGGGAGAAGGGAACCATCTTTCCCAAAGTCCTGCCCCAGACAGGCCAGGGCTGTATTTCCCCACCCTTTTGGGGTGTTACCATCATCTCCTTGCAGATGGTGTTAAAATGAGTTGTTTCAAGAACAACAGTAGAGGATAAAGGGGAAACAAGCTGAAATCCAGCAATTTATTTATCACAACAATTCATCAAGTGATGTGAGTCATGAAAAGCACAGTGATGGTTTTTCATAGTCAGGAGAAGAACAATGAGCAGCTTTCAGACATATTTCTGCCAGACAGTTCTGTGGAGGTGATTCTTGGTAGCACCCACCTATTATGGGCTGGTGAGTGTCTTTAGAGCTGGCTGCACCAATCTGCTGGAAACAGTAGGATTGAAATGGGTCATTAAAGGCGTTTCTGGGACAGAGCTCCACTACCAAAAGAAAATATTTTGATTGTGTTCAGTGTTATCCTTGCTGGGCAAATTAAAATTCTTGTCTAGAGATCAAGAGGTGTAGCTCAGATTAATATCTTAGAGAAGGAAGAACATATTATCATCTTCCACAGTCTAATGCCTTTATCTGAGCCAGCAGTTCATGATGCTGTGAACTGCTAAATCCAAGTGACCTTTCCTGGTGATCTTCACAGCAAGTGGCAAGAATAACAAGTACACACACAAGGCTGCTCTGAAACTCTCCCTTCCTGCCTGTTTTTATTATTGCTTCTTTATATTTAAAGATTCCTTGCAAACAGTGGCTGCCACCAAAATTCCCTCAGTAATGATCTGATGACTGGGATCTCACCACTGGATGCAATTTCATTGGAGCTAAAAAGACAGAAAAAAGGCTGATTTTCCCTCTTATGGGAAGGTACCCCATTTCATATTCCTCTGGGATAAGTACCTATTGTATTGCCACAGTGGGCACACTCTATTAATACTTCATAAAGACATTCCCTGGGAGGATATTTTGACAGAATTTCATTTGGCAACTGCTGGTTCAGTTTCACTCATATTAATTCATTTCTCTGAGTTTTGCTCCATGTGTTTTTTTTCTGGATCCATAATAATCAGAGATAATCCTGAGAACAATTGGCTCTGAATCAGCAGGTCTTCTTTTAGATAAAATCATATAGACTCTCAAAACCCCTTATCCTTGGCTGAAATTGATTGATAGGAATTAGCTGTACAAAGTGCATTTTTTTTGTGTACAGAGAATCTTGTTTGTATTTAACTTCTCTGCTTATTTAGATGGAAAAGTGAATTAGCAGTGTGATTTTTTTAAATGGGATTAGGTATTCCAGTTTGGTGAATGCTGATATCTATTTCATCCATGCTCCACTTATGTTCAGGATGAAGCAATTCAGAAACACTTCATTAATATGACACTGCTTCTGTGCCAGAGTTTGGCAATATCATCAGTGATTACTTGGTCTGTCTGGCTTTTATAGGAATTTACATAAAGCAGAAAACTTTATTATTACACTAACCTGAGTAAATTCAATTATTTTGATATTTGTAATCTTGTTTCTGTGCAGGCTTTCTGAACAAAAAGCCTGATAGTCTCATTGTTTTACAGCTAACATGTCTAGTGAAAATTAAAACCTTGCTAAATGACTTCTATAATAAATTTATAGAGACTGTTATTAAAACAATTCCAGCAAGTGATAAACCAGCAGTAACACAGAACACTTGCCACTTGTTAAAATCAAGCCTCATAAATTGCATGGTTACTCCAGTGACACCTGAAGGAGGAGTGGTGACCACAAAGATGTATTTTCCTCCAAGCATTCTGCCAAATTGTCCGTGGGTTTCATTGTTGTATTGTCTTTCCATGGGAAGTCCTGGCAGTTGGAGATGCAATCTGGATGGAGTCACAAAGCTGGGATCTTCTGATAAAGCACCAAAACCTGTTTGAAATAACCCCCAAGGCCAATCCCTGCCCTTGGTGCCTCCCTGGCTGTGCCTATTTAAGAGCCCAACGCAGTATTCAATATTTAAGAGCCCAAATCCAGTGTTTCCCCTCTGGACCTGAGAGATGGCTTTAGAATCCAGGTTTTGAAGTGGCATTCTGGCATTCAGGCTCAGAGGGAAAAGTCTCCTTTAGTGGCTCCTTCCTGGTTTGCCAACATTCCTGTACTGCAGTCAAAGTGCTCAAAGTGCAGCCTCTGGATGCTGCTGCTGATCTCTCACTATGGGATGTTAAAATGAACTGACCATTATTCACAGATACCAACAAAGTAGTCTTTTGGCAAAGACCCAAATCCTATTTTTCATTCCAGTGTCTGACTTTTTGACCAATGGTGAACTCTAAGACTCAAAAATGTGGAATAACTTCCAGTTCTTACTCTTTTTTCATCCTATAACTGTACTGAAAAAAATTACCAGCATTTCAAGGTCCAAACTCGAGGGGAAAAGTTACAAGATTTTTGGTTTTTGGATAAAAAACCCAACACAACCCATTTAAATTCAGTAAAATTTTACTTCTTTCAATGTGACTTTGATTATGGTATTTTCTTACATCCTCTCTCCATTTCTGAAGTAAAATGAGTAGGAGTAAGTTACTAAAAGTAGGGATCAATGCTAATTCTGAATCGAAACTTTTAAAATTCCATAATGTTGAATTTAATAGAATTTTTGAGTATTATAAAATATTTGGGGGGAAAAGGCACAGAAAAAGATTTAAGTTTCACTAAGCTGTATTTTCATGCCTTTAAAAATATTTTACCTGCAACTATTTAAAATTTGAATGTTGACCATCTGTGTATTGTTGTGAGCTGCACATTTCTGAAAATGCAACAAACCCTTATGAGAAACATTTTCTTGAGCTTGCCCAAGGAGTCAGAATAATGGCTGCAGCTGAAGGAAGCACTTCTGTGTTTAATTGATATGATATTCTGGTATAATTCTGAGAGGATGTGCCAGATTCTATAACCACATAAAATGGAATACTCTTATTTTCTTTCCTTCTGCAATTCCCAGTAAAATTTTCTGTGTTGTTAATGAAGAAGATAACTTATACATCAGTAACTTTCAGGCAAAAAGTATTCTCTGGGGTGTGCTCAGTTTGAAAGAAATCTTCTCTGCTGTGTGCTGACAAAGTTTTCTATTTATCAAGGCAGTCTGACAGGGGTGACTCCCCAGTACAAGAACTGGTCACATTCACTTTTTGCTGAATATCCCAGTGTCATTTCAGTCAAGCTGGGACAATTCCCTCAAGAGATAAAGACAGCTATCATAAAGATCTGCATGGAAATAAATTTTTATTTTGATACTGAAATGGTTCTGAGATCATCTGACCTTCTTGTTTCAGCATTTGTCACTTGCTTGAGAAGTGTCATATCATGAATCCCTCATGTGCTGAAATGGTGGCAGAATGGGAAAGGCAGGAGTCCAGCTCAGGCAGTGCCTGGCCACAGCTGCAGGGTGGGCTGTGCTGGTCAATATGAGCAGTGTCTGAGCTTAGGCTGAGTGCAGACCCCACTGAGGAAAAGTGAACATTGAATTTTAAAGCAGGTGTGATTTTTGAGCAAAGAGTTTGATAATACTGAGGTTTCAAACAGTAAAAATCCTAAGACTCTCAAGTGTACATTGCTTTTTGGTTTGCTTTCTCCCCCACTCTGGTACCACCTGTTTCTTTTCATTTTCATTTTTCCTTTGGTCCATTGACCTCGTTAAAACTAAATAAAGCCTTTCTACCTTTTTTTGAATTTATTGAAAAATTGTTCAAAGGAAATGAGACTGGAGCCTAAAAACCTTTGGTTTTTCCCTTAAAAAGGCAAACACCTTTATGTGTTATCATTGATCTAGTAAAAAGTCATTAAGCTTTCAAGTATTCCTTATCTACATAACATATTTTAGAAATAAAAGCCTTGTTGGTAAATTGCAATTAGACTTTGCTGGTTTTGTTGGCTGGCAGAAACTTGCTCTGTATTAAAGGTGAAGATAATTGAAGTCAAATAGACTGTATTAGTGGCAGTTCAGGGTTTTGTGCAAGGTGTTTTTCCTGTGAAAACATACTTTGGACTATGAGCAATATTTGTAGATTGTGTCAGTGGCACTTGACTGTGGTGGGGTTTGTTAATGGATCCTGGTGAGGTGCAGGGCACTGGGTGCAAGGGCTGCTGCTGCCTGTCCTGCTCAGCTCTGAACTGGAGAGAAGAGGAGGATGAAGGCAGAAAAGTTCTGGCATGGTGACAAAACTGAGGCTGAAAGTGTCTCCATCTACCTCAATGAAGACACAACCCAGTAAGTGTGTCTTTTCTGGGTGAAGCAGGTATTAGAGAGAACTTTAAAAAGTTGATGGCATAAGCAGAAGCATGAGCTGAGTGCAATGTAAGAGTAATGATCAGTTCAAATTGCTTCCATGTAGAGTGGCAGTGAAATGGGAAGTGCCTGGTTTAGTTTTATGCTCACACAGAGCACACAGCTGTTCCCTGGAGAGGAACAAACCTGGCAGCAGTTCCAAGGTGAGACACCATGGAAAGCTGCAGGATGGGAGTTGGAAAGAAGGGTGGCCTGGGTGGTGGCTTTTTAATAACTGCAGGAATATTTCCTTCAGTTAGAATTCTTGCTTCATTTGGACTCACAGGACATGAGTTAGAAACGTGGTGTCACGATGAGGATACTCACAGAAATAGAGAATTCTATCAGCACAGCTGCTGCAGGCTGTGGCAGGGTATCTGTCCTTACAGAACTCCAGTTTGGTTTGGGAGTTGGAATATGAGCTGATAGTAAGGTGTCATAATCAGGAAGCCCTTCTGAGAGTTTATTAAAGAGCAGATTAAGAAAAGGTTTGATGAATTTTGCCATTGTGGAATTGGCTTTTTTGCTTTGCTGGGTAGCTGAGTAGTTTAAGCACCAAGGGGACTCTGCACACTGCATGCTTTCAGTGATCCTGCACCATGGAATCAGGGGAAAAGAAATCATGCCAAAGTACACCAGTCTGCTCTCAGAGACCTCACAGAGGTGAAATGGAAACCAGCTGTGATGGGGACAGAGGGAATGAGACACACTTAAGTAATAGAAATTTAATTACTGTGAATTTTCATCATAAACAGATCAGAAGTAGACAACACCTCAGTGTACTTACTGGTCTTCAATTATCTTTAATTAGAAAATATTCTAATTATTTTTATTCCCTGGAAATTGTATATTCTCAGGCCCAGGGAATTCTATATTGTCAAACTATATTTTTTTAAAATGTAAACTTTGAGAGGTATGGTTTAGAACAGAGGGACTGAATTATTAAATATTCTGTTTCATCACACATATCCTGAATTATCTAGATAGTTTACACATTTAGGCATCTTTAGTTTTAGATACCCTGTACCCAGGTATTAATTTGTTAGGAACTTATTCTTTTATTAAATTGCTTGTAAATTACACAACGCATATACAAGTGTAAATATATATACTCAAACGAGTCAGAAAAAGTTATCTTCATATAGTAACAAAAGCCATTTAATTGCCTTCTATATTTTGATCTGTAACATGAGATTGATTTCTCTGTACCAGTTTATATGCTCAGTGTTATCCCTGTCACTAAATAAGTTATCAGATTTTTAATTATCTGCAATATTATGTGAGTTATGAAGGTTGCTTCTCAGCATATAGAACCATTGCAGTGCTCAATCAGTCATTTCACATATGATGAGTTGAATAGGTTTTTTTCTGTGTGGAGTTTAAATTCTCCTTCTCCCATTCAATTTATCGTACATTTGCCTAAGTTTTGTTATTTAAAACTTGAGTTTCTAATTTAAGTTTCTTCTTAAGTGCCTCACTTCAGTTTTCCTTCAGAGTATGTTTGAAATATGATCAATCTCCTCTGTATATGCTGGTAAAAATTTTGTGCAGATAAAGTCTGGGTTTGCAAAGGAGAACATTATTCCATTATCAAATAAATCACTCAGTTTATGACTCCTTTTAACTGCACTGCTAGAAGTTATTTACTGAATGATCATGAATTACAGATGGTATTTCACTCAGAGTCGCAGACACCTGAACAGGTCAAATAGTTTAGTGCATAACCACAGCATAAAACAAGAAAATGCGAAGGCCAAATCTAACAGCTCTTTGGTATTTCACACGTAAATAGAGCTTTTTATATTTGTTTCAAGATTAGTATTTCTGGGTATCTGTATAGTTTATCAATGAATATGCAATTGTACTTTCATTCAGGATCCCAGAACAGTTGTGAGCCCGGTTGGGGTCGGTGTTGGCAGTGCAGGTTTGGTGCTGACTGCCATGGGTGGGTGGCTCTGTGCCCTTCTCAGCTTTGTGCAAGAGGAAACCATGGAATTCCAGCCCATCCTTTAAAAACATCCCAGTCCTGGCATCAGGGATTTGCTGAGGCAAAGTCTCATGATTCAGCAAAGCCCCTCCATGCTAAGTACGGAAAAACCAAGTACAAAAATAAACACCATAGCTGAGTACGTAATGCCCCAATATTTCTGTTAAGGTGCTATGGAATATAGTCACAATTGGAGCTTCATATCCAAGACTCAATTCCCACAGTTGTGATGGATTTCAGTAATTTAGTGGCTGTTGCATCCAGGAGTTCATTCCTTGCCATACTCTGCAGGGTGCTGTCACCTTGCCTGGTTTATTTTCTATCCAGTAAGATATCATAAATTCCTTTTGATATAAGAGAGCTTTCTTTGGTTTGCTTGTGGATCATGCAGTACAGGATTGTTCCACATTTTTGTTATCTGAGCTTTAACAGTATCTCAGAAGGGCAGGGTGGCCACTGATATTTGTGAGTCCTCTGCACAAAGCCTGGAGCTTGAGCAGGTGCCTGAAGAAAGATCCATGTGATTTCCTTTGGTGATGGAGCAGGAGGGCTCCTTACTTCAGACTGACACAGGCAGAAATTAAAATTGTCTAGAGCAGCAATGATGGTACTCATGGCCTGGGAGATTTTCAGCTGCATGCTGGAGGTCAGATCCACAAAGGACTAAAATCATCCCATCAATTTAAGGAAATGTTGTGAGAGGTCAAAGGAGTATTGCATCCCAATCTGCTTTGACTTGCTTTGTGCTTGCTGCTATTTCAGACACAAACCAGTCTGTTTTCAAGTCATGGTTTGATGCTCACTTTAAATAATCTGCAGAGCCCTGCAAAACTATCCCAGGACTTGCTAGCAGCAATGTATCGTGATTCACATTTTTATAAAGAAGTATTTCAGTTTGCACCAGTTTGCCATAAATGGATGAAACAAAAGAATAATGCTTAGCAATAAAGCAGAATGAAATGGATTTATGAACCTGTGCTAGTAATTTCAGGATGAATCCTCTGAGTTCCTCATGAATTGCACTCAGTGAAGTATATGCAAATAGTCAATATTTCTGGTGAAGCAGGCAGGTTTACTGATCCAAATCTTTGTAGATTTTGACAAACTGTCCCTAAAAAAATAAAAATAAAAATTTAAGAATCGTCCAATAAAATCCATCAGTTTTTAAAGTATGAGTTGCTTAGCTTTCCCATTTCAAAGCAACCCTTAATTTGAAACTATTGTTTTACTATGCAATATACAGAAATACTAAAAATTGATCACATTAAGAGGGAACATTTGTTTGGTACTGGCAATTTTGATATGTTTGAAAAGCTAATGAACTGGGAAATGATGACTTTATGTTCAAAATTATTTTTGAGTACCCTGTCATGTAAAAACAACTTTAATCATGTATTACATCCACTGCTTCCCAAAGAAGCAAAAAAAAAATTTCTTATCTAGCCATTTCTCAGGATATTCAGCGTACCAGGAAACAGATCATCTTATTACAGAGAATAAAAGCAGTAGGTTTTCTTCTAGTATTTACAGAGTATTTATTATAATGCAAAGAGGGATCACTTCTTTCAAAGAGCCAGTTTATCAGGCATGTAATATATAATACACATGTGTATTAGGAAAATGTGTTTAACATAGAAATGTTTCTAATACATTTATATTTATATTTTAACTGTCATTAAATAATGAAAAAGAGAAGAAACACTCAGAGCTGTGACTATTTGTGCAAAAATGCATGTGCTGCTATTTCAGCCTCAAAACTGACAGTGGACTATGTCCTGATGCTTGGTCCCATGAATTGCCAGAGGATGTGAATTTAGATTTGTAATCTATTTTCATAGATATCACAGAGGAGTGTGTCAAGGAGTGGCAGCACTTCAGCTTTGAAACAGATGCTTATAGACTAATGCTATTCCAATTCATGTGTTCCTGAGAATATTCTTCTGGCGATTATAAACCCAGTACCAAATAACAATCAAAAGATTTTTATTTTTACCTTTTCCAGCATTATTTTGATCCCATAATGCAGTATAGACTAGACTAGACACCCATTGCAGGTGCACACTTGACTTTCCATGGAGCTCCTTATCATCTGATCATCAACTAAAACCTTTTCTCCCTGGGCATCTGGACCCCAGAGAGACAAAACCTTTGGTTTTTCTGACTCAAAACACAGCCAATTCATTTCTAGGCTGCCTGATCTGTTACTACACCACCAGGACAGACATTATTTCATTCTTCATGGATGAAGGGGCAGGCTGTAACTGTGAGGCAAGAGAATGGAGAACAGAGGTAGAACAGACACTCCGTTCTGTTGCAGTATGCAACAGAAAAGTCCTATATGTTGGAAAGGATGCTGCAAGTGTAGTGGGAAAGTTCTTAAAGTGTTCTTCCCTTCACAGAAATCAAATATTATCCAAAAGTGTTGCTTGAACCTATAGCAAATGGACTTTGCAAGCCAGTTCTGTCTCTGACCTGCAGGACTCTCCCAAAAGGAACATTCAGTTTCATTTTCATGGAGCCCACTGTCATCAGAGAACTTGCTTTTTCTTTCCATCTTCTCCATATCACTTACTTTGTCTTATTTTCCTTATGCATTTTTGCCTTTTTACTCGTACTGATTACCAGGATTTTCTTTTGTTCGTGTAGCAGCAATTTACCCTGTCCACTTTCAAGAAAAACCACAAATTTCAAAGAAGCAACCCAAGCAGGCTACATAATGCAAATATCAGATGGATTGGAATATTTCAGTCTAGCACATCAGGAAATTGTGGTGGGTAGCAGTACCTTGAAATGAAGTAACAGAGAATAATGAATGAACCATGACTCATAATGAAATCTAGAAGAAAAGAATGTTGAAGCTGGAGAGATAACACAGTGATGCTGAAATGTCATACATGTCATGAAACTTTACTGAAAAATGAGATTTGAGCTGAAGCTCTACAAGGAAACAATAGTTTATGTTAGTTTTCAGCCTCTGAATTAATTGGAAGAGGAGAAGACTTAAATAAGACATTACATTTGTCATAAGAAATGTAAATATAAGCCTGCTGTTTTCTTAAAAAGCCCCTAACACAATGGTGTGTGGGTGTGAATTACTGAGACAGGCTCCATATTTCATTTACACAGTAATTGCAGCTGACAGGTCCCTTTTCTCATTTACTTCCTGCATGGTTCTCCTGGGTGTCTCCCTGTCTGTCTCTCTTTTTGCAGTAAATTTCAGAATTTAAGGTAAATGAAGACAATAAGCAAGAATCCTGTGCAGAATTAAGCATTGTTAGGTGTGATGGTTGTGGCAGCTTCATGCAGAAGATTCCAGTTAGCATTGTATAAATATCAAATGATAATCAAGGTTAGGTATGGACTGTCAGAACTACAGCTGTAATAAATGCAGAGGATCAGAAAATTGCTTCATAATGAAAAGATATATGGCCCTGTTCCAAACCCAAATTCACACCACCAGCAAACTAGGAGAGGGTATTTCAAGAGCATTTGCAATAGGCCACAGTTATTGAATGCAAAATGACATGTTTGCAATGATCTCATTATTATTATGTTTATTCTAATTTGATAATATACACACTATCCTCTAAACACCTAAACATCTAAACTTTTCTGGGGTATTTCAATTTATTTTTGTAAAAGTTTACAGTTTTCTCTTTCTGTGTTGGACAATTTTTATTCTTACAGAGTGAGAAGTACTTTGTGGTAACAGGGGATGCTGAGCCACAGGGGCCACCAAAGACTGATCTCTGGTCGAGACAAGCCAATTCTGACCTGAGGAAGGTAATTTTTTAGGAAGGTGTGGGCCTTTCTATGTCTGGAGCATTGTGTGGGTATGAATATGAACCCTGTGTTCATCTGAAGAAATTAATTTCCCAGGTGCATTGAATTTTATGGCAATGCTCTGAAGTGAGGGAAGGCATTGCAAATAGTTATAAGTCAGGCAGCAGTAATGCAATGACTGGAAAATACCTGAAGTGGAAATATAAAAAGGACATTGGGAACAGAAGTTGCTTTTCCAAACTGATGCAGAATTGGGTTCTCAGTGATTGGTGTGAGTGTAATGTTACAACTTCTGATGGTCTGAGTCTCAAGGACAGCAACCCAGCTTCTGTCTCAGGGCTGTGCCACTTACAGAACATGCAGGCACCAAGATAAATAAACCAATAAATTCTACCTGATTACAAATTTACTGAGGCAAAAGAGGAAGGTGTATCTCAGTGAAATGCAGCTATTTTTGAAGGTTCTTTGTAAGTTTTCCCCTTTATTTTCTCTACAAAAGTAATTTTAATTTGCATTTCTGATGCTCATATGTATCTAGACTAGTCACCCACAGGCTGCAAACAGAGAGTAGAAGGTATCCTGAACTGAGTGGCAGGAACATTGCTGTGCAAAAACCCTGAACTTCCTCTGCTGACTGGTGCATTAGAGGGAAAATGACTGTAAATTTACTCCACTGACATGGCTGAATGAACTGAGACTTCGTGTAAAGAATCATGAGCCAGCACTCAAGTTATGTCCAAGGTCAATTCATTTACATTTGGTAATTAAAAAAAGGCATATTGAAATGCTGTGAATCTTGAGGAGGATGTATGAAAGCCCATTTATCAGGCTATTATGACGAATATTTTATGCTATTAATGACTTTCCTTCAGACATGCTTACGCGCTTGCCCTTCAAATCCTCTTACATTTCTCTGCCTTGTAAGTTTGACTCACTTATGAAAAACACTTCTTAAAATTCCATGGTCAACAACATGGGAATATTCAGTTCCCTGGTGTTCCTATAGGAATCTTTGCATAAAATGCAGCACTATTTAATGTCTTACATAAGCTTGGGTTAGAGGGTCCAAGTGTTTATTTTTAGTATTTTATTCAGTTAACCATATTCTTCAAAGGCTTAGGCACAAAAAGAATAATATCTTCTTTTTCCCTTTCCTTTTTACAAGGATACACAACAGAATATGGGTCTGAAGTACTTACTCAAAATTTTCTGCACATTTCTTTTAAAAAATCCTCCAGTACTGAGGCATAGGAGCTATGTGGCAAAAGAAATCACAATTTGCACTTACAGCAAGCTCAAAGCCCTCTGCCAGTGAGTGGATATTAGGCCTTTGACTAAACTTTGAAGTCTCAGTGGTTATACTGCTCATCATTACCATGTTCTTTTAAAAGAAGTAGGCTATTAGAATATGTTAATATTTTCACAGACAGCAAAGGAATGTCTCAGCTGGAGTCCTGTGTCCATGTTTCCTGAGCAATCTGTGTGGCTTGACTTCAGGGCAAGTGCCTCTTCACTGGCGGCATCAAAGAGTTTCCTGTGGCAAGAACTTGCCTGTACCATGGTGAGAAAAATGTAATTCTGATCCTCTAAATTTTTTTTTTTCTAAAGACTCTTTGCTGAGATGTTGGGAAGAAACTGAGTTCTGAGTTTAGAGCATTGGAGCTCTAATGGGGACAAGGTGGTGTTTAAAACCTGATGAGGGCAGGTCCATTCCTGCTGGTGCTTCTCCTCCCCACAGGAACAAAAGTCCTCGGGGTCTGGTGGTCAGCCCTGCCTGCCAAAGGCAGCTCCTCCTTTGGCTGGCCCTGGACCAAGCCCTGGCAGCTCAGCTGGAAGGGAGCAGTGCCCAGGGCTCACAGATCACCACACTGTGGCTCCGTCCCCATCATCTCCCAAACCCAGGTCTGGTTCTTTCCCTATGCATGGGAACAGCTCTGGTGCAGGTTTGGGGCTCTTCCCCTTANCTCTGGTTCTCCCTCCACATCCACTGGGGCAGGTTTGGGGCTCTTCCCCTTAGCTCAGGGCTGCCCCTGGGGATTGTTACAACAGGGAGGCACAGTTTGAGTTGTACTGATGACTTTAAGGGGATATTTAGAGTGGTCTTTTTAAATTCCTGGTCAATTTAGTCAGCTGCTCAACTGAAGCCTGTCCCAGGCACAACTTGCTTTCTTTGCAACAAATCCCACAGACATTAAAATGTTACACTTTTTCAGTCAGGAGTCCATTTACTGCTGAGTTTGCATTATGCAAACCCACTGAGAGCCAGTGCAGCACTGTGGGCAGCCAAGGCAAGATCAGAAAGGCTATTTTCAGAAAAAGCAATGAATCTCAGCACCTTCCATCTAGCATTTGGCTTTGGAATGAAAGATGACTTACCTTGAAAAGACAGGGGTGAGCTCTAGGAAAGCTGAAGCAAATTAGTAAAAAGCCAATTTGTCTGTAATACATTTTTAATGAAATGGCCAATCAGTATGTCAGCAATTGTAGTGGGGTTTAGAATTTTTTCCTCTCTAGATTGTGGGTGGGTGATTTCTCTCTCTCCATGATCTAAAGTGACTTGCTCTCAGTGACTATGACTGTGGAATTCGGGGGTGGTCCAGAGTCAGTTTCCCCTCAAAAGGTGATGCATCCCAAGTTATTCTGCACCATTTTAGTACTGCTCAAGAGATGGTTAATAAAGAGTTCCAGAAAATGTGGAAGTATTTTGAATATCACAAATGTATACATTTCAATTGGTTTTAAAAATGTGTACATGATCAGGTGGCTGCATCTTTGCTCTTTCTGTGCACATATATGCTAAATTGTTTCAAATGATGCAGCTCAAGATTTCTGAGGATGTGTAGTCTTTAAGATTTTTACAGCATAACTAGAAATATTTCTGCCTGAACACTATTAAACAATGCTGTCTGTGTCATTCCTTGTTTTCCTCCATGGGTAGCTCTACTTGCAAACCAGTTTCATCTGCATTTGACAAAATATGAAAGTCTCAAAATTATTAAACAGCGCAATTATGTCCCAGCAGCACCATGGGGTGCTAGAAAGTATTTACTTGATATAGTAGCAACCAACAGACAGCAGGTGATGGATGTGAATTTTGCCAAGCCTGGCAGCTTACAGGTATGATTAGCAGCAGGTAATTCCTGCACAACTTGAGAAAATGCAGGCTGGTGAAAGATAAGTTGAATTTCCCATCCATGGAGATAAGCTTCAGCTGGTGTTTGTGCATAATCAGAGAAGCTCTGTCTCACTCCTAGTTTGGATTCTGTGGGCACTGAGCAAACAGGAGTTTAGGATGTGACTTCCCTACAACCCAGAAAAATATGCTGTGAGCCCCAGGACAGCCCATGGCTTGTTTTGGAGCAGCAATTTAATTTTATTTTTCTGAGCTTTATCTCTCTTATGTTCTCCTTGAGATTCCTTTTCCTACCTGAGCTGCCATTTGCTGATATCACCTTTCACAGCTTCCCTCATCCTGTTAAGTTATGCTATTTGATGTTTTCAAAATACTCAGAGTCAAAAAAAAAGGAAAAGTAGGAAGTTAAATGGAATAAACATGTCAGTTCAACTCCTTTTCATCTCAGCTGTTTGTCCTGGGTACTGCAGGACATCCAGCCTGGAATCACAGAAAGTTATGCAAGCCCAGATTAGGGCAATTTTCAGCATATCTGTATTTCAGACTCAGGTGGTGATCAGAGCTGATGAATATGTGTTCAGCAAAACAGATGAGGCATAAACCTCCTGCAGAGAGATCCCATTCAATCATTAATAATGGTGGCTTAATCATGCCTGACCATGCTGCTGCTGGCAGCACACTGAGGGCATTAGAGGGGCTCTGGGCTAGATCAGCTTGCATATCTTCTCTGGATCTCTGGCAGAGATGGAAACCCTCAGGGAATGTTTGTGTAATACAAAAGATATATTTTTTAAACACCACTTAATTATTTGTCTAACAATTCTAAAAGCTTTCTCACTACAGTATGGATAAATGGTTTAGTGCCTGGGGATGTAGTTTTATTTTAAAGTTTAAGTGAAATGTTTTCCTCAGAGGATCAGAAAAAAAGTTTCTGGTCTGGAAAAGCATAGAAACATCCAGTAGGTTGTATTTGCTTGGAAGGTTACTGCTCTCTTAGGAGGCTGGCTTTTGGTGGTAACAGTACCGACCTTAATTATTCTTGTGATATTAAAATGTTTAAAGAAATTTTCATTTATCATTATAAAGAGTTATTATGATCCAGATTTGATTTCACAAAACTGAGCTCTGGCCATATTTCTGCTTTCATGTATATATTGCATGTAGATGCTGAACTAAAGTAGCTTTCATAGGAATTCTGTACCTGCTTCATCATTCTTCTTATCAAGTTTCACCAGAGAACACAACAGATGTTCTGATTTCAGATGACACTGTAGCTTTTCAGCCTCCAAAAAAACATTCACTGGATGAAAATCCATAAGTGTTCAGGTTTCACTTTTTCTATTGCTTGCCTTTTTTTTTATGAGTGAAAATTCAATGTCTTCCTCCAGAAGTGAAAAGTAACTTTATACAATATCTGCACTTGGAAATGTAATTCAAGTGAGAAAGTTTGGCAGTACAGCAGCTCTTAGGAAAGAAAAGAAACAAAATTGAATCACCAGAGAAAGAAATGGAAACATTTCACTGAACTGGATCCAAACAATGTGTTGGTGTTGCTCTTCCCAGGCTTTGTTGTGTTTGTATTATGGGATAGCTTTTTCAGGCATCAAGGAATAAAAGTGCCAGCAAACACTGTAACTCAGCCAGGGCTTTTTATTATATGGGACTTGTGATTCTTTGTGAAATTTTTCTTTCACAAGAGTATTTTTTTCTGTTTTGTGTGTGCAAGAAGTATGCATGTATTTTATCTCCATGATATTAATGAAAGACTGGAAGATAACTTGCAATTGTTGTCAGACATTTGCAGTGAACAACAGTTTGTGAAATAAATGTGAAATAATACTTTTTGCAGTATTTTAGAATTTTTCACCCAACTCTAGAAATGTATGTGGCCATTAAATAGGATAAGTGTCAGAGCTTTGGAGCTCCTCAGAGTGTGTGTTACAGAATTCCACTGATAGCACTGCATTTCTGTTGGGAAAGCTTCCTTTCTCCAGGGAGGGTACAAAGGTTAATTTCTAAGAGTAATGTATTTTTCATGCTTGTAGCATATCAACAAACATGTTAATTGCAATGTGTTATAATTAACATGCTCAGAATGATTAAATATTTTACTTGGACATATTTCTGTCTTAGGGCTTTTTCTGGACTGTTGATTTGCTGTTTTGTATGAGAGCCTGTAATTGCTGTCTGAGCTGCCTGCCTTGGTTTATGGCCTTACTGTGCATCATGGCTGTTCATGTGAGAGACAGAAATAGGCACCCAAATTGCCAGTGTTCAATGTCCATTCCCATGATTTTGCTATAAAGTGTAGATGGAAAAGATCTTTTAATGCTGCATAATCATCATTATAATTGTTCCGTGGTATTCACTCACCCTTTTAATGTGCTTCATGTTTTCCTTCAGGAATAAGGAAATGAAAAATCCCAAACCAAAATGTGCATTTATGTTTCCATAATGTGATGTTATCTGGTATCTCCTCATGTGGAATATTGTCCTTATTTGGTTCCCAGTGTGGGATGCCTGGGTATACCCAAGTGACTGACCTCATTTTAAACTCTGTTGGAGTAGCATTTCCTATATAATCTTTTTGACCAGCTTTGATCCTAGAGAGCTTTGATGAAGCTACTAATTAGTTTTTTGATTCATCTGTGTTTAGGAAAGAGAGATTTATTATAGTAGCACCCGCTTGTGCCACTGATAATTAAAAGACTGTCAGCATTTTCATTATGTAACTCGTCTCACAGCAGAGAATCCCTCCCCATCTGACACTCTGGATTATTTGTGGATGACTGTGGCACTCTGAAGGACTTGCCACTTAGGCCAAAATTGACTGAAAGCAGCATTCCCAGGAACCATTCCAGCCATCACTGCTGTGAGGTAAGCATGGCCTGGCACTTTTCTCTCCTGGAAAAAACAGAAGAAATTGAAAAATCAGGACCGGACCCTCCATATTTGGAATTTGTGTGTGTGGTATTGTTTTTTTTTTCATTAGGAAAATAAGCTGTGCTGCAGATAAATTTAAAAAACCAACAAGCTAAGACATAGAGTCCCCATTTTAAGAATTTCAGCCTTGTGTATCTTCATCATAAACCTACAGAAATAATCTGTTGTTGCCATGAAAAGAATTTTTAAACCTTTGCAGTTTTGTCAGCAGCTGGACCATGTGTTCTTAATTTTTGCCACATGATCAGTTGGCAGTGTGTTATGCATCTGCTTTTTAAAATCTGATTTTCCAAAATACACATATGGCCTTTGCTCAGCCTAAGATGTAAGTTCACTTAGTCTGGATCCAATTTAGTCAGGACTGCCCCTGGCTATTCCCATGTGAGAAAAATTCAGTTCACACAGGGTAGGTCATTGTCCATGTTCAAATCCCACACATCTACCACTCTGTATTAGAAAGGAAATTTTTAGAGGATATCTAAAATTGTCAGCAATTCTGATTTTGCAGCAATCTGCAACATTGGACTATGACTTATGAGGAGGAAAATCTTTCTTTAATGAGATATTTTGGTGTTTTTCTGTGCCTTCCTAAAAGCCCAAGGTGAATCCATGCCCCCTTGTGTGACTGTAGAGGCAGCTCTCAGTGTTTCAGGCAAGGCTCTCATCCATTCCTTTCAAAATTTATGTATGTTTTATAACAAGGAGGCAGAGCACACTCACAGACAATATAAATTTTACTACATAACAATAATTCAGTTTCTTTTCTTTTAAAGACTCTTGAAGCAATACATTATTTTTACTTGGCTGTCAGTGCGTTTTACATTTATAAAAGTGAGATGGCAGGGGAGGAAATGGGATTGTATTAGACCTCTACTTGCATTTATGCATTTGTGAAATACCATATGCATGGTTTATAAATTCTGTTAGATCAAATTCCTACCACTTATCACAACATAAATTTATTTTTTATATCTAGTTTCATTGACTTTTCTAAATGGACTTCTTCTCCCTCTTCATTTATTTTATCATTTTCTCTATTGATAAATCTGCTGTCAGAAATAGGAACTTCTCATCAACTTTCTCCATCTTGTAAATTTTTTTTTTAATAAGCAGCTTTTAATGATCATCTTTAATAGAAACCAATTAGCAATGTTTTACAATTGGGAAAGGAAAAAAATTAAGCAGACCTGGTGTGTTCAGTCACAGTGCTGCAGCTCTGGAGATCTTGGCCTTTGCAGGGCAGTGGCAGCTCTGCTGTTGTGAGCTCTAGAAAAACCATAATACATAACACACTTCATGTCAGTGCTTGCCAGAAGGGAGAGAGGGAGAGGCCCTTGCCCTTGGACATGGAAATTGAAATTGTGAGCCACTCCATTCTCTCAGTTGTCTTTGATCTGGAAGTTGTGACATCTCCTGAGCCACATCAGCTCTTTGGTAGCCCCTGGATTTTCTGCATAAGACAGAAAATTGTCTTTTAAACACCTTCTCTGTCCTCCCATTCCCCAGAAAGCAAGCAGGTTGTGGTGGCTTGCCATGGATGTGCTTTGCCAAGCAGACTTTTAAATCAAAGTATGATATTAATGTGCTCTGGAATAATTGTTTTCTTACATTGTAAATGCAATCTACGAACAAAAAACAATTAGTATTTTCACATTTTTTGAACAAGTAAAATGCAATTAAAACCACACATGCATTTGCAGTTGCCCAGTACAAAGCAAAATTACCATTTTAATGCAATGTGGCCATTAAATTCAGAGGAGACAGGAGATGGCATGCACAGGAATCACTTGGGGGAAGTAATGTGTTACAGGCTTGGTGGATTTTAATGTTGTTACTTTTCTTGTTAAAATCCCCTGCAACCACTTGGCTGGGCTTAATTAATGGTTTTGAATTTTGCAGAACTTCAAAGACTGGGAGGTGCTTTTGGATCTGATATGTAAAAATGAGAAATGATGTTGGAAGTTATTCTCAATCAGATAGAACACACACTTACTGTCTTATTATTGTAGTGTAATATATCATCAAAGAACAGATAAACAAACCTCTTCTGATTAGTTTCCCCCTCATTTATCTACTTTGTACAAATTAACTATTGTCCTTGACATCTTGAGGTGAAGCAGTCAAATTCGAGTACTTACAGGCAATAATAATGATATTCTGTGTATATAAACCCTTTCCTGCTTTTGCTCATCACAAATACTTTTTCACATAAGTGGTTTTATTATGTGTGAAATAGTTCATAATCCCACTCCTTTCTTCTCACCTCTTGTAGTTTATTGTCTTAGGACAGGAATATACACATGACTTCAGCTGCAAAATTGCTTTTGTGCAGTAATGAGCCACTTCTGGCCAGAACAAAGCCCTGGCCAGCCAGGCACGGCCACATTTCCCACTAATGGGGTGGAATGAGGGGCACATTTGGAGCTACTAGCAGGGATTTTCAGCAGATGAGATGTAATTACTCCAAAAGGTGCAGCAAGCCATGCCTGAGGGATAGATAATGATGTGCTGCTGGTGGCTCTGACCCGGTGTTTGTCTTGCCCACCGAGGTGGTGCCCTGGCTGTGTGCCAGAGCTGGTGCTGAGCGCCCAGCACCGCTCACACACTCACCTGCCTCCTCCCAGCTCTGCTCTACCTCCAGGAACATTCCAAAAGGCTTTAATCTTTGGAGTCAGTTTTTTGTGGTGCCTATCTTACAGCCGTTAAAGACTGAATTTCCAACTGGTGTTAAAATTTTTTTGAACAAATGCTTATACTGAAATTCAGTAAATTTATCCAACTTTCTGCTGAATGAATTTCAATGTATGTTTCTATGCCAAAATAGTTTAGAATGCACATAATTCCATAATTTATATGGTGCATCTCTGGAAATGTGACCGTCTCTGACTCATAAGACTGTATTGTGAAAACAGCAGTATTGTGAGAACAGGCATTGCTTTGTGCTAACCAGTAATTCCAAGGAAAGGATCATGTACTGGAATGCAGTCCAGAAGCATAAAGCTGTTTCTTTCGCCCTGAGTGGGAGGTGGCAAATGTGGATTTCAAAGAAATGCAGCCAGCAATATACAGGATGGTCAAAATGGATCCTTGAAATACAGTAGCTGCACTGTGAGTTGGAGATTTCAGGATTATTTTGGCTTGTACATGTTGAACAAGGGCAGTCACTTTAATTAGCATGTGAGTCAGAGGATTTAGAAAAGTCAAGGATTAGTGTCTTGTATTAAAACTTGAAGGCTATTCCGAAAAACTTATTTTTGCCAGAATTCTATTTTGGCAGTAAAAGGTAATGAACAGATAGAGGAAGGATGTATCTTTTGCATATTCTGTACAACTTTAGAGCATAATTTATGCTTCATTTTATTGAGGCCGGGAGTATGTGTACCTGCACATGCCTATATTGTGCAGGAAAACCGATACTTTATTTAAGTGGTGCAGAAACTGCTTGAAAAAAGTGTGTTTTAGAGATCTACTCCTCCTTCAAAGTTATTAGGCCTTTTAAAATGAATTAAATATAAGTTAGATTGAAGATGATACCTATCACAATTTCCTTCGCTGTATTTGCCTGCAAAGGGAGATTTGGCTTCACAAGAACTGGTGATTTGTATTACTGTTATCTAGACTTGTTTGTGGGCAGGATTTTTCCTGTGAGGATTGTGCAGTTCTCTCTCTGACAGCAGTGGGAATGCCAGCTGGATGCAGGAGCCATAGCCAGGGTGATGCTGTGCCCCCGGCCAGGCAGGGACTGTGCTCAGCCTGCAGCAGTTCCTCACTGCCCCCTCTCCTGACTCTTCCTCCCTGCTTCAGTGTGAGTCCTGTCCACACAGCCTAGCCTGTCCACACGCTCCTGTGGGAGCTCTCCACCTCCCCTGGCTGCTGTGGGGCTGTCCAAGGGCTGCCCTGGGGAAGCACAGCTCCTTTGGGAGCTCTGCCCTTTCCCTGGCTGCTGTGGAGCTGTCCAAGGGCTGCCCTGGGGATCTGCTCCACCACGGTCTCCCTGCAGGCTGCAGGGGAGCCCCTGCTCTGCCCCAGAGCTCCTTGTGCACCCCTTGTCCAACCTCAGTGCTCCAAGTCACCCAGTTCCTCACCCAGTTCCTCCTGCTGTTCCTAATGTTGCTCCTCACATTTCCCCTCCTGCTCTGCCCTCACTGCTGGGCAGTTTTGCCCTTTCTCACACACTCCCTCTTGCTTATACCATATTTAAATGTACCTTAGGGAAGATGGAGCACAAACTGACTGTGGGCATTCAACCAAATGATTGATGCTCGCTGTAAATTGCTTTGAACTTTATTTCCTCTCATAGATCCTTGACAGTAGTCTAGGACTCGCTTGCATTTCTCTTGAGTGTAAAAAAAGCAGAAAAACAACAACAAAAATCCCAAACAAAACAACAAGCACTAAAAAAAGAGAAAAGGAGAAGGAAAAAGTTCTACATGAAAAGTCCAGCTGCTGTCACATTTCTTATCTGTACATTTAGTTCCTGAGAATGGGATGTAGAGGGCTGGACCTGCACAGATGGGACTTTTGGGGAGTTGTTCTGGGAAAATGAAAATCTCTAGAACTCCACAATGCCATGTGTCTGACTGACTTCCCCAAATGCAGCATGGAACAGTTTTCACTAGAAGGGGCTGCTGGTGGTGCTTTGCTAACAAAACCAGTGTTCTGCAAAGGTGAAGTCACCTCTGTTCTTGCAGCCTCCCAGGGGTGCACAGAGAGGGGACTGTGGGATGGTGTTTCTTATTAGCATACCTTCCCTCTGCTGTTAAATTAGGTTTTGCTTTTATTGATGTGAAAGAAAGCCAGCAGTGACCTTTCTGTTCTCAAGTCATTCTCAGGAAGCAGAGGTGAAAGTAAAGCCAGCAGTCAACTGCAGTGACACCTGAAAGGACAGCAGTGAATGTCAGTGCTGAGGCTGGTACAAACTCACCATAACTTTTTCTACTGGTCCATTTGGTGTGTGGAAATACTGACCATTCACCTTTAAAGCAGTTATGTGCTAATAAACATTTTGTCATAGCAGTCTGAAAACTTTTGTAATTGCAACAGATGATAAAGGATCTGTGGCTTGTTTAATTGTTTTTTTAGTATATTTCTGGTAAGTGGTAGGAGGAAAAGCCTCGTTAGGAAAGTCAAATGAGCACTGACATACCTGACACAGCAAACTGGCAGAATTCCTGTGGCCATTAACTGAAAGAGTAAAACGAAAACAGCTCCTACATATTTATGAGGAAAACCAAAGCCTGCTTGGCTGGCCACAGTCTTTCACGGCTGTTGCTTTATTCTGTAATTACAGCCTGTCCTCATTGCCTGGTTACCTACAGGACAGCCAGCCCTCGATGGTCCCTGCAGCCTCCTCAGTGTCCTAGCAATGGACTCCTGGAACAAGGACTGCCTGGTGTTCCTTTGGCAGAGAAAGTTACCAGCTACCAGAGAAAGTTACAACATGCTCTGGAATAAACTTTATTCAAACCCCGGGCAGGACAAGCCTGATGCCAATGCTCAGTATCTTAGCTGAGGAGGCTTCAAATGAAGAAAACAGATCACTAACACAATTTTTAACAAGCCAAGGATGTCTTTGTTTCTTTTACTTCTGGAGCAGCTGTGTCTGATAAAAAGGTACAGAACCCCAGTCATGCTGATACATTTATCTCCAGAAATGTTTTATACAGCCTATCAAAGATTATCAAATAAACACGCGGCCTTGACATTGATTCAGTGATTTAGGAATGCAGTAGCCCTTTTCTTCCACTACTTGGAAGAGCTCTCAAGAGAAATGAAAAATTGAACTGTATCTTCAACCCACTTGAGCTAAAGTACAAAAATAGTAAACCTTGTAAGAGAGGCTTTTGAACACAGGTTTTTAATACTTCAGAATCTGTCAAGGTCAAGTTTGAAGTCTTGGTTTTGCTCTGAGGTTTGACTTATCATTCTACAACTTTTCTAAGTAGAAGCAGCAGTTCTGTAGACTTCCAAAGGAAAAGGATGCTGTGGGCCATGAGAATCCCTTCCCTCACCATTTCCACAGAGTTTCAAATGTGTTGATCTTGACAGCTGAAGGCTTGGAGACAGGTCTGGCACAGACTTGGGCAGAGGCTGTGCATGGGTTTCTCTCTAATACCTGTTGTATTGACTGACTCTCCCTTCTGCATCAAGAACTTACACTGATCACATGCACCCTGAAGCTATTTAAGGAGGAGTTAAAGGTAAATTTCTGATCTTAGATTGCAGTTTGGCTAAAATATTTTGCTTTGTTGGGTTTGAGTTTTGTGCTTCTGAATGGTAAGATCTCTGTGCACACACTTTTAATTTATTGTGCTGTGAAAAAACACCTAATTTGTTTCTAAATCTAAAAAAATAACCTGAAATAAGAGGAAGTGATTAAGTACAGCCACTCTGTTTTTCAATGAAAAATATGTGCAACCACTAATTGGGTAGAACTATGGCATCACCTGCTGTAAACACATTAATTGTGGTAAACAAGATACAATTTTTATCTGCTCTCATCACTTCTGACAAGAGGTGTGAGGAGCTGTGCAAGTGACTTTGTTCAGGATGACTCAAAGTCAAGGACTGTGATTCCAGAGGGAGTGAATGGGCTGGGGAGGTGGCAGCCTGGGCAGGTGCCACCCAGCACAGCTGCACCTGCTGAAGGCTGCCACACGAGTCCTTTGGCACCTAATTCTTAGCCCAGGAGCTATAGAATTCCTGCAAGTCTAGCAGAAGTTTTGGCATTTTACAGGTTATTTCACCCATCTCATAGATTTACATGGTTTATGTTTCTCCATAATAATAATGGATGACAAAGCAGGCTCTAAACTGTCTTTCAAAACTGTTTTGATTTCAATTCCCTAAAAACCTTATTGGGTATGGAGATCAAGGGTTTTCAGTTATTGGCCTTAAGAAGAGCTTTTACAGAAACAGAAACAAGTAAGTGAGGGTTATTCAGGTTTCTTTTTTTCCTCCTTCAAATCTTGAAATTAACCTTAGTTCTATTTCTGTCTGCATTTTCTTTTCTCTCTTCCTCTTTATATGCAGTAGTAAAAATAGAATATTGGTTCAATTTAATGAAATTAATTTTTAATCGTGTATAATTTTTAATTTTTATTATGAAGATAGTATCAAATTTTCTGAAATAGTAAGGGGTTTATATCCACCATTGTTTTTCTCTCTGAAATCTGTTCTAAATTCAACTAGCAATGTTTTTTTGTATTGTATTGCTTTCTATTTGGCTGCATTATGTGTAGAAGGGTCAAAATACATGCCTTTGATTTATGTGGCAATGTAAAGAACAGCTACAAATGCCATGAGGCAGAGAGTTTGAGTCTGTCCTATTGCTAAGTGAAAAATGACTCCTTGTTCTTTGGATCACAGAGATTGTACAATTACAGTTTTAATCAATCCCACACAAGATTCATTGGTTCTTACTGTGCAGAGCACATAGTCACAGTCCAATAAATCTGTTTCTGATGTGCAGATCCAGACTCCTGAGCCTCTGGAGACTGTGTACAAATGACAGGGATGTCTGCCTTGCCTGTGGATTTGCATGGTGTCAGGTGGAGGGAAGGTGGGCTGAGACTCTTCTGACTTCTAATGTGCCATTTTATGGCTTGCATCTGAATGATTAGAAATGAGGTGCTTGACCTGGTGCATGCAGGAGGTGTTACATTTTCCTTTCTCTAGTTTTTTTATTTCTCAAAGTGAGATTTTGATGCTCTTGGATTCTTTTGTAGCAGTTTAGCTCTGGGTGAATAAGATCTCCATTTTCCAAGGGCTGAAAAAGCATTGCAGTAACAATTAAAAAGCTCTATATCAGGGAAATGTTTTTCTCCCTGAGGGTGTTTGGGCACTGGACAGGCTCCCCAGGGCAGTGGGCACAGTTCCAAGCCTGGCTGATCTCAAGAAGCATTTGGTCAATGCTCTCAGGCACATGGGGGGATGGATGGGGTGTCCTGTGCCTGGCCAGGAGCTGGGCTCGAGGGGCTGATGGGTCTCTCCCAACTCAGATTATTCTGTGATCCTAAAATCCTGTCTGATATGGCTCTTTTGGAAAAAGCACTGAACTGTCAAATCCTGGGAAATGAAGCAGGTGGTGCATGGGCTGAGCCACATTCAGCTGAAAGCAGCAGGAGTGGGGAGAGTGAAGCTGTCCCAGCATTCCCCGTGACACACAGAAATGTTTGTAAGTTATGCAAAGCCAAAAAAGAACTCCCAAAGACAATGAACCATTTTTCCTGAAAAGCAATTTTAAATCTAAGGCACACAAAGTCAGAAAGGAGGGATATGTCCTGGGAAACCTCTCTGGAGAATTCAGACAGACTTTAAACTTCTGATCATTCCAAACATGATCCATCCAAGTTTGTTAACAACTCCTACCTAGACTCTGGGACATTTGTCTTTACTGAATGTGGTCAGCACCAGTCCTGCTGATGGGTTTGCACACAGCATCCCAGGACTGAGACAATAAACATGCTCCAACATGCAGGATCAGCTATCAGGGAGGCGACTCTGTGCTGCTGTGTACAAATTTATTGTATATGGCACAGCACCTGAGGGTGGGCAGTGCTGTGCTGGGCTGAGGCAGCAGGGGACACCTGCCTGAGCTCAGCTGAAGGAATGGCAAGAGAAGATAAACAGACAGGAACCTGCTAGGAAGGAAAGGGCAGATAAGAGCAGAAAACTAAAATATATGATGGGTGGCAAGACAGATAACAGGGCTGAACAGGAAAGGCAGGGAACATGTGGAAGGAAATATGAGCGGGATGTGAAGGAAGCAAGAACAGAAAGAGAGCTGGACTGTAGCTGGTGGGGGCAGTGCAGGGCATGGACAGGATCCAGGCCATGGGAACAAGCAGGAGAAAGGGACACAAATAAATAAATAAATTGGGCCATTCCTAGCATTTTCTTAGGTGCAGCTATGAGGTTTTAAACCACAAAATTCTTCTGATGCAGCCTGGGTTCTTTAGGATTCAATGCACAAATATCTTCTGACTGTCCTTTTAATATTTAATTTTTTACTGATTGAGGAAGTAAGAAATAACTTAGAAGTTACTGCAAAAATATAGACTGAAAAAGGATCTAGAAAATCCAGAAAGTATCAAACATTTATCTGTCTTTTAAAATGTTTGTTAATTTAAAATAAACTAGCAAACAAGAAGCCATCATTTATGACAACATAGGAAGTTTTGTTAACATCTTTTTTTAAAAACTTTAGAGATGCTACAGTAAAAGAGAATGAAAAATAAGTAATTTGGAAGATATTTTTGGTAGGTATTTTCTGTTCATTTATAGCTCTTTCTCAGGGTAATATTTCAAATGTTATTTGCAAAGGCTTTGCTCTGTATCACAGATAACATGATAACAATAAAGAATATAAAAAATTGGAGTTTTCTGTAAGTAAATGTTTTTGTGTACACAGGGATCATGTACACACAGTTTGGGATCAAGGATCTCAGTTTTGTCTGGCAATTTACAGAACTTTACTTTAGGAAATGATGTTGTGCTTGCATCCAAACATTGCCTTTCACAGTTTGTGCAGAGATTTATGACTTCTGCTTAGGAGCAGCAGCTTTCTTTGGTGCTGGTCTATTGGTGCAATGTTTCCAAAATAATTTTTGTTGTTCATAGTAAATACAAAATATTTTCACAGCTCTGCTCTTGCCATGTTTACGTTCATGAATTTTTCTTCAAATGTGGGAGTGGTGGTAGACAGTACATATGGGCTGTGGTGCTTGAGAGAACATAAAGAAGTATTTAGGCCCTGAGGGAACAGACCCAATATTAATCTGAAGCCACATTTCACTTTGCAGTTTGCTTTCCAGCCTACATTCACTGCTCCTGTGCACTGCTGATATTCTGCCTGCTGGCGTAGACTGCTGGACATGGTCCAGGGAAACAAAGCCTCCCACTAGAAAGAAAGGTTTTAGCATCAGGGTGATTTATTTTGAGGAGCCTTTCATATGCTCTATCAGAAAGGAGGCAGGATTAGTTACTAAATAAAATGTTTATGACTCTGCTGCATAATAAATGTCTTTCTCCTCTTACTTGTCCTACTTACTCCTCAGTGTAACCTGGTCATGTTATCACTGAGCAACATTTTCCAAGGATCTGAGTCTTGTCAAGCAGCCAGGCTCAAGCAGGAGAGAAGCAAACCCTTGCCAGAAGGAGAGGGGAAGGAGGCACTGAGAGCCAGGGATTCCAGTCTCACCATTGAGTCATTCCTCTGAGTGAGGCAACTCAATTTCACTGGGACATGGAGAGAACAGAACTGGACTGTGGTGCTGTAGGGATTTGGACATAGGAAGTACCATGAGAGCTGGGAAGTCAGGCTTTGGATACACCCCAGGAGCCCAGTGCAGCAGGGTTTCCAGGGCCCTTAAGCATTTCTGGGGTGCAGCTCTTCCCTGGTGCCCTGTACCCATCCAGCTGCTTTCCTCTGGACAAACGTTATCAGTAATGTAATCTGCTTATCTTTTTAGAGGCTTTAGAACACAAATAGGTTTTTAGCCCTGGAAAACCATTTCTTGATTTATTTCATATTCCAAATGCAAGATGGCATGGTAGACTAGCATTGTTTTCTGACAGATTGTCAAGCCTGAGGCTAGTGTGCATGTCTGGCTGTACTGAATTCAAAATTGGTATTTTTTAGAGGAGGATGGCTGACTGAATCCCTGCTAGACTGGTTTCTTTCTGGAAGTGTTCTGTTCTCCTGTGTTGTGATTCAAATTGTCTTTTCCTTCATAACAGGTGGTGACAAGTCCTTGGGGTGCCCTTAGCTTAGAATTCCAGGAAAGTCATGTAGATAACATGGCACGTAAAAATTCACTGAAGCATGTTTGACTTTTCTCTCCAGTCGTGTTTCTACCTGTGCTGCTCTCAAATGTCAGATCCCCATTTCTCCTTGCAAACTGTCAAGAAGGACAAGGTAGAGCAACCTGCTCTGTGCAAATTCAGTGCACAAGGTTCATTCCTGGGAAGTCAGGGGCCATGCAGATGGTTTGAGCAGAGTGCTTTAGGATTGTGAGGGCTCTGAAAAGAGGGGCCCTTGTTAGATGCTCCCAAATGCTGGGAGGACATTGTGGCTGTCAAAAAGAATTCCAGTATGCCAAAGTTGGTGCAGATTTCTGTTAATAAGGACAGAACAAAGTTTTCTATCAAATAATAGATGTGTTTTTTCTATTACATCACATTTTGGTGTTTTCATTAAACTTTGGGTTATGTGATTGAAGTAATTTAATTTCTCTCCTTTCCTCATTATGATGGCAGCTTTTTGTTTTTCCAGTCTTTTTTTTAGAGGAGTAGGAACACCATTCATAACAATTCTTTCACTTTACCTTTTCTCTTAATGCAATTTATAATACTCCAAATGATGTACTGAGCTGTGGTACAGGAAGAGTGCTAAAAATGAGAAAAGCACTAATTTAGCTGGGTTGTCATACCACTTTTCATGAGGGTGCAGATGGTACCAGTGAAAAGAATTTCTTCTGCAGACTTTAGCATCTGAAGGCACACAGGTGCATCTTGGCAGCCAGTCCATTACTCTTTAGCTACTTTGGCCATGCCTGATTTACAGTGCCAGTCCAGCAAATAACAGAGGAGAGGAGCTGAAGCTGTGTGGGTGAATTTACTAAATTGAACACAGTCATCTGTGATGGCTTCTGCTGTCTGAAAAGGCTCTAGGAGTTAGACCAGGCTAAAACAAAACTTCAGGAGGCAAAATATCACATGAAACATTTGGGGCATGGATCCATGCTCCTTGATTTCAGCTATTATCTGAATCAATAATTTTCCTCTGTTTTTGTTTTTTTCCTCCCCCATCCTTCTCTTATGTAACTGTCCCTATCTGCTCAATAGCTGACACAACACCTTTATTCCTCTGATGTTGTTTGCATTCAAAAATGTCGTGCCTGGGACATGACACCACGTGCTTCTGACCTTGCAGTGCTGACCTTATCAGTGGAGTGTTTCATAACCTCTCCCACTGAAGAAGATAAGGTTGACTAAACTGGATGTGTCTCGAGCCATCGGGCATTCATCCGCAATGCTAAAGCCAATTTCAATGAGGTCACTTTTTCACACAGTGAAACTGTAATAGTTTTTGTCTCCTACTGTCTGATTTATTCTGCTGGCAAGGACTGCTGGCTTCCCTGAAACTGAGGAGGCAGTTTGTATTTTTTTTNCAGTTGTGAAATTACTTCACAATTTTCCTTTTGATCTGCCTGCATTTTACACTCCTGCAGGATTTGCATTGTGAACTGTACCCTGTTGCTATACATACAATGCAAGGTATTTAAATACTTTCCTACTTTATGGAGATAATTATAAGCTCTATTTCTTGAACAATGAAAGCAAGACAAATGCTTAAGTCTTCCCATTTCAATTGTAATAAAGCAGATGTAAAATGAGTTCCAAGGGATTAAACACCCTGGATGTACTTTGAATTGTCCCATTAAACACCTTGTCCCAGAGAGCATTGTAATTACCATGTCTATTTGATAGTTTCTCATTACTTACACTGCCACTAATTCTTAGTATCCTATGCAATCTCTTCCTTTCTTGAAGTTCTCAGAATGAAATAAAAAGTAAAGAATAAGTGTGTGTGTACCCTAAAGGAGTTATTTGGGTCATATTCACACTGAAATGGGAGTGTAATCCCACAGGGGAGTGGATGGGTTTGCCCAGGTGACAGTGGTAAGGGAATTGTGTGTCTGAAGTGTTTCTGCAGTCTCAGACAATGGCCTGGCACTGTGACTGTGCTGCATAAATCAGCCAGGGATGCTTAGCAATGGACTGGAGGATGAGGATCAAGCAGTGATCAGGCTCATGTGGGTGCTGTTCAAATACCAGCAAATGGAGGCACCCAGAGGTGTAATCACTGTCCTTGAAAGTACAATTGCAAATACACAGCTGAGCAAGAATGATCCATTATTGCATGTCAGATTAACAAAATTACAGTTTTGCCTTACCAAATGGTAGCTGCACTTCTTAGAATGTGAAACCTACTTAGGCTTGGCAGAATCAGACTCTTTTCAGAATAACCTCTTGCATCTTTTCAGTATGGTCATCCACAGTCATGCACACAAAGTCACCCCAAGCCATCATCCCATGTCAAGAGAACTACATTTCACCAGCCTGTGAACCTTGGGTCAAGTATGCCCATAGGGTTAATATGAAATTAAAATATAATTCCAGTTTATTCATTGAATTGATGTAATGGAGTAAGGCTGGGAAAAGAGAGAATATTAATTTTTCTTTAACCAACAGGTAGCAATAAAACAGACAAGATTTCAGACGTGCCATGAAAGGTACATAAGGATGCTATCAAATTTATTTCTTTTACATGATTACTATACTTTTCTAATTAAGATAGGTTTTTAACATATTCCAATTGAATGGGTTTAATTTTTGTCCCACAATAATCTTCTCACTTCCATGAACGCGTTGTTGGTTGATAAAGGAGGAAGATGCATTGGTGTGATGTGATTTCTGCAGATACCATCTCAGTCTAGAAAAGGAATGATGCCATTAGTTCTGATGTCAAGGTAGCTTCCTTGGCTGACTTCTAGTGTAAATCATCATGACCTGTGGATTCATCACTCCTCCTGAGCCTTCTCCTAGCTGAGGAATCTCAAATGCAGGCAGCAGCAAGTCAGTCAGCCTTTCACCTGTCATTCAGGAGGAGAGGGTTTCCAAAGTGCCACAAAGAAAGGGATAACACATCTGACTAAACCACAGAATGATGTGGAAAGTGTTGAAATGCCTCACTGACAAGCACAGCAAAGAATACAGCAACTTTCAAACATTGATGGTGAGGCTTGCAGTGATAATTGGGAAATGGCACAGATCTTTCATAGCTTTCAGTGCAGGAATTATTTTTCAGGATATTCTATTTGTGCTGCCATATCTGGATTTCCACAGTTGTGTTGGTAAGTGGTGCTGTAGTAGCATCTGTCTTTAGGGCACAAATGTTCCTAGATTTGTAATGGCACTAGTTTAGAGCCATGGTAGAATTTTTCTTGTGTTGCAGAAATGCATCTCAGTCTTTCATCACTGTGTTATAACTTTCTCTAGGGTAGAGTTTCTAGCACTGCAATTTTAAACTACAGCTCTTTCTTACTAAGAGATACCTCTAAGCAGGGGTTCCTATCATTTTAAGCACTATGTTATGCCTCCAGAGGAGAATTCCTGAACCAAACCATAAACTTATCCCCGTTTCTTCCCTTCTTCTTTTTTTTTTTCCATAATAAGCTTTTTTCCTGAGTTACTCTGACAGTACACTTACATAATCCAGCTACCAGCACAAGATTCCCAGCTCTCTCTTTAGAGACATACTTATATCAAAGAACACTCCCAGCTGGTAGGACCAGCAACTTACATGACAAATGTGTATAAAAATGGATGCATCTGTCTGTTTTTCCTCCTCTCAGATTTCAATATCCACATGAATTTCTCCCTCTTGCTTTTCCAAGGGGCTTCATTGCCATATGTTCTTCCTTATTAATTACTTCTGTCCACCTGATAACTGCATCCCAGGGGGAAATCATGCAAATAAATAAATAATAAATAGCTATTCAGGGCAGAGCAGAGTTAGTACATAAACCAGATAAATGAGTAGGGAATGTGTTTTCACACACAGCAAGCAGGAGCTTTGGACTAGCACATTTTGCCATTTTTCCTTGTAATGTTTGGTGTTCCAGCACTTGGGCAGGCCTGACAGATATGACAGCAAAGCAAGATTTGTGAATGGGGTAACAAGTAATTACACAGCATAAATTCAGCAGCAATAATGCACTCTTTGTTTCCATGTCTGAAATGCTGTCTGGGATCTAGATGTATCTAGGAACACAAGCACCAAGACAGATGCTGATACACAACAAACACTGGTAACTGCAGAGTACAAATCTGGCACTGGTGTTGAGATTTACTGTGCTTGTTTTTTAATTTTAGTGAACAAAAGGCTTTTAACTCAAAGAGAATCTGCTTCTGAATTTTAGAAAAACTCACTGTAGACTAGATTTTACAGAGCATATGAACATGATGAGTTTCCAGGCTTAATGATTTCTGAGCCCCAGAAAGCCCTAATGTTCTGCATTTATCAGGGGGAACTGGATGCTGCCCTGCTTTTATTCCTATTTAACTGCTATTGTCAGATACGCTCAACAGTTGGGCATTAAAATAAGGTTGGATTAAAAAAATCAGAGGATTTAAAAAACAATAATCAGATACAATTTTTGTAGTTTTCTAGGCTCAGTCTGTTCTGTTCTTTCAGAGGAGATCTATTAGAATGGCTCAGACTGACCTGTACATTTACAAATCTCTTTCTGATAAGTCAGGCCGTGCTTGGAGAAGGTTCATTCAGCCCTGCCTCAGGCTGTGGTGCTGCAGCCACCTTTGTGGACTTGTTTATAAATCAGTTGTGGTGAATCAGCCACTGCTGGCATCCAGAGCACTGATGTTACAATGCAGAGTTCTGAACAGGCTGCACCACAGCTGCTTTTTGCAATAAAAATCATAAATGTACCCCCAGAGGTATCTGGGATAGTTTAGGGTGAAGGAGTTGATGAGGTGCAGAAGACTTTCAGCTTTACAGATTGCACTGGGGCTACAGCTATCTGCTCTTTTCCAAAGGAGACTCCTTTTCTAAATAATTCTTTTTTTTTTGAGAAGAGCAGTTAAATTATCAGGATAGTGTACAGGAAATTTGGCATGTGACATCTGCTAAAAAATAACAGTGGACATTTACCATCTGGTTCAAGAGAGTTCAGTTTTTGAATCTGGAAGTTAAATAAAGTGAAATCTTTCAGCTGATGTAGGGAGACCATGGATTCTCCAAACTGCCCAGAAATTTGCTGTCATCATTATTTGCCTTGTAGTTGCTTCCTTCAAAAATGACCATGTTTTCCAGAAGCATGTTAGAGTACAGCCAGTCAGTAAACCCAGAATTATGCTGTTTCTGGTGAGAAAAAAAGGATGCAGCAGGACACA
>WBNQ01014757.1:38107-90653 GCA_013401375.1 Spizella passerina
CCCTCTTGCTTTTCCAAGGGGCTTCATTGCCATATGTTCTTCCTTATTAATTACTTCTGTCCACCTGATAACTGCATCCCAGGGGGAAATCATGCAAATAAATAAATAATAAATAGCCAGTCAGGGCAGAGCAGAGTTAGTACATAAACCAGATAAATGAGTAGGGAATGTGTTTTCACACACAGCAAGCAGGAGCTTTGGACTAGCACATTTTGCCATTTTTCCTTGTAATGTTTGGTGTTCCAGCACTTGGGCAGGCCTGACAGATATGACAGCAAAGCAAGATTTGTGAATGGGGTAACAAGTAATTACACAGCATAAATTCAGCAGCAATAATGCACTCTTTGTTTCCATGTCTGAAATGCTGTCTGGGATCTAGATGTATCTAGGAACACAAGCACCAAGACAGATGCTGATACACAACAAACACTGGTAACTGCAGAGTACAAATCTGGCACTGGTGTTGAGATTTACTGTGCTTGTTTTTTAATTTTAGTGAACAAAAGGCTTTTAACTCAAAGAGAATCTGCTTCTGAATTTTAGAAAAACTCACTGTAGACTAGATTTTACAGAGCATATGAACATGATGAGTTTCCAGGCTTAATGATTTCTGAGCCCCAGAAAGCCCTAATGTTCTGCATTTATCAGGGNTCTTTCTGATAAGTCAGGCCGTGCTTGGAGAAGGTTCATTCAGCCCTGCCTCAGGCTGTGGTGCTGCAGCCACCTTTGTGGACTTGTTTATAAATCAGTTGTGGTGAATCAGCCACTGCTGGCATCCAGAGCACTGATGTTACAATGCAGAGTTCTGAACAGGCTGCACCACAGCTGCTTTTTGCAATAAAAATCATAAATGTACCCCCAGAGGTATCTGGGATAGTTTAGGGTGAAGGAGTTGATGAGGTGCAGAAGACTTTCAGCTTTACAGATTGCACTGGGGCTACAGCTATCTGCTCTTTTCCAAAGGAGACTCCTTTTCTAAATAATTCTTTTTTTTTTGAGAAGAGCAGTTAAATTATCAGGATAGTGTACAGGAAATTTGGCATGTGACATCTGCTAAAAAATAACAGTGGACATTTACCATCTGGTTCAAGAGAGTTCAGTTTTTGAATCTGGAAGTTAAATAAAGTGAAATCTTTCAGCTGATGTAGGGAGACCATGGATTCTCCAAACTGCCCAGAAATTTGCTGTCATCATTATTTGCCTTGTAGTTGCTTCCTTCAAAAATGACCATGTTTTCCAGAAGCATGTTAGAGTACAGCCAGTCAGTAAACCCAGAATTATGCTGTTTCTGGTGAGAAAAAAAGGATGCAGCAGGACACAAGGTGAGGCACGTGTTGGAGGAACTGCTTTGAAGCATTTTCCATCACAGAAGGAGGTGAAATCAAGGGGCCCTTGAGACCAAAATTCAGGTCTAGCTTCTCTTTTTCTGATTTATGCTACAGCTGGCACCACACCAGGGCTGTAAAATGACAACATCAGCTCCACTGATATTAACTGGAATCCATGACATGATTCTGTCTCAAGAGTGTCACTTCTCCTATGAAAGGTTCTTGCCCCTTCCATTAGAACCTGGCCACAAAACCAGCCTGGCAGCCGTGTGGCATGGCCAGCTTGGGTGAAGGGCTCCAGGGTTTCAGTCACATCTCTGTGGAGTTCCACAAGTGAGATTGTGTATGAGCTATCACATTAAACTACAGCTGTCAGTAGTGCTTTACTCAGGGATGGATTTAATTTATTGTGTACAGAGAATATGTGTGCTATACAAAATGTTGGTACAGAGTGTACTACAGATGTGAACTTAAAAAATTGGAGAAGAATCACCATAAGTTGTTGCTGGTTCTGGCTTTTTTTCATTACCTAAGCAGATTTTTTTTAATAAGAGAAGATACCACCTGCTAGAAAAAGAATATTCCTGAATTCTATAAAGTCTCACTGCTCAGAAAAACCTGAACTTTTCAAACTGAGTGTATCTTAAGCGTACCTAAACCCAAACAGCTAAAAAACCTGGACAGCTACTGCTACGGAAAAAAAAAATATACTCATAAAATAAAAATTACTCTGGTAAATGTGACCAGTATAAGCAAATGCTATTGATACACAGAGGCACAAGGTTAACAAAACATAGATATAATCTGATTTAAATGTCCAGGTTTTATTAATTTAATTCTGGTCTTTAGTTTGAGGGTATTGGTTGCTGGAAATGCATAGATTTTTCTATTTCCCTTACACTTCATCAATTTCCCTTGATTTTTTGGGTCTAATTATCCACTAGATTGCACTTTAAAGCTATATTGATACTGAGTATTTAAAAAGATGAGCTTATCCACTCTGGTCTGTAAATTTGGATTTGTTTCTCTGGTCTGTGCACCAGCAGCACCTATCAGTTCCAGGATATTCATGTTTTTGCTGGTTACAGTAGGAACAGGATGACCAGCCTCTTTCCACTACACTTTATATCAGATCAAATGCTTGCCTGCAGCAGCAGCAATTTGATAATGGTCTTCATGAAACTACTACAGACTCATTACTCTGGGCAAATTGCTTTGTATGGTGTAATGTACTGGGCTGGAGTCTAAGGGGACATGAACCCCAAACAGTGCTTAATACAGACCATAAAATATTTAGAGCCTGATACATTAGTTTTAAAATGCTTACAAAGGTTACATTTTTATCCAAAAAGAGAGAAAAGAAATGCTGTTCCCATTAAGTCAGTGATTTAATAGAGTTTTCCGTACAATGCATTTACTCCATGATAATCAATTGCCTCCAGCAAATTAAAATATAAATTAGGTTGTCTGGGAGAAAAGGAAGCTCTAAATCTGTTCATTCTGGCTGCACATAAATACAAATTTTATAGTTATGGTTTCCTAATGTCAAAAGCAACACATCATGACAGAAAGATATTTTTAGCTGCTTTGATTCTTAATGCATCAACTGTGTTGATTGCATTTTTGTCAAAGTTGGGATTATCAAAATATATCTGTAACCTTTAAAATGTTCCTGCATTTCTTCATTATATGCATCAAGTATGCATGAATGGTTTGAGCAGCAAGTATTGTATTTCTACTCAGCAAAATACTCAGAAAAGCTCAGGAAACTTTTTTGGCTTTCCTTTTCCTAGTGACCAAACAAATTGGAAATTTCATTCCTATTCAGAACTAGAGATGGTAACTATATTCAAATTAAATACTGCAACTGATAAATGAGCTACAAATACCATTGTATATTGTCCTAATTAGTACTGCATCATAATGGGAAATATCAAAATACATGGGGGAGAAAAAGGGTGATTTATTCTGGGAGCTGCATGGGTACCGCTGGATACACCAATAATCTCAGCTGTATTTTTGTAGAGTTTCTCTTCCAGTGACAGTTAAGAGGAAACATGCTGAAAATACTTTGAGGGGGTATAATTACATGTCAGAGTTGTGGTTGGTGTGTTGTCCCCCTTGTCTCACTGGTTTGTCTGTAGGGTCAGAAGCAGACCTGCCTGGATGGAGGTGTGCTATTTGGGGAACATGGCTAACACACCTCTTAGCTCTAGGTGACATTATGAACCCCATATCATTTTGCTGCACTTGCAGCTTTTTAGCCATCTTTCATCACTTTTATCTGCAAAATGCTAGAAATCCATGTGAGGTATACTAAAGGGCTAAGAACAGAGAGGTCATTAAATCCTGATGATTGTCTAAGATGTGGGCAAGCCAGCTTGTGGAGGAAAGATCACTTGAGAGCCTCCAGGGGGAAGGGCAAGGCTCAGGTGCAGTCACTGTGGTCAGGTCTCCTTCCTCACTACAGGACCCTTGGAAACTCCAGGGGTTCATTGTACACTGGGGTAGGGGTTTAATGTAAAACGGGGGTTTATTGTACCCAGGGGTTCATTGTACACTGGGGTAGGAGGTTCTTGTACACTGGGGTTCATTGTGCACAGGGGTTTATTGTAAACAGGGGTTTATTGTACACACGTGCCTGGAAAGGTGAACTGAAGTTTCATCCTGCTGATGGCTGGAGCTGCTGGCAATGTGCTCGAGTTCAGTGTCAGCCTGGGGACAGTCTGGTCCCTGCAGTGCAAGCCTTGGGCTGTGCACCCCCTGTTCTGGGGTGCCACAATCACCCACAGTGCTGCAGAGTGCCCAGAGCCCAAATCTGGGAGCAGCAGCCCTGCCTTGGCTCCAGGGACAGCCTGGCTGTTTCTGTGTACAGAAAGCAGGGCAGGAAACGTTCTCACCTGGTCTTGCTTTGCTGTCCTTGTGAGCCTCATATTCTGGGCTTTGTGTGCAGTTTTATCCTTACATCCACAGCACAATCTAATTGCTTTTGCAATTGATTTTGTAGGATGGTTCTCCTCCCATCTTGTGCTTGGCTACAATAGAAGAAAATATGTTTTAAAATACCTTTTTGAAATATATGGCTATTTTAAAAAGGATTTTTTTTTTACTGTGCTGTGTGGCTTCATGTTTTTGAAGATAATAAATCATGGCTAGGAGTGAGAAAAATCAATTTTGCAGATTTGTTAATGTAAAAAGATCCCTTGTATTTTACAGGAAGAATTGATTCCTGAAATCAGAGATAGATATTTTAAGCTTGCACTCCTGAGGCTTGTAAACTCTTGTGTTATTTAATTTTTCTGTCTGAATGTTTTGTTGGGAGTTTCTTTGATCATAAATAAAATCAAAATCATGCAGCAGGAGGCAAAGGTTTTTCTTATGAAAAATACTTTTTTTCTGACATCCAATACAGCACAATTGAGTGAGTCTTGAAAAGAAATTCAAACATAAAAGTCCTACCATGAACCAGAGCTGCTTTGTGAGTAATTCAGTGATAGCTTGATTCCATATGAGATGAACTAGAGATTGTGTTAGTGTAGTTCAAAAAGAATTGTGAGTTTGGTTTTATGGGTTGTAGTTCTGTGGTCTCCATTCCAGTTTTCCTGTAGAATCTACCATTTGATACAGAACACATTTTTAGATCTTTATTCTACTTGACATTAAAATATTATTTTTAGATTTGAATTAAAGGTCTCAACAACATTACATCAAGGCTATATTTTTAATATAGTAATAATTAACATTGACATCAATATAGGCACTGAATTGTTATGAATATTTCTTTAGAGTTTGCAAAATTATGACAACCTTCCAAAAGCTTTCCACTAAAAAGTTTAAAAAATATTTTTTTCCCAGTACAAAAATTTTTCTTTTCCTAGTAAATTCTGGGAACTTGAATGCTGTAAAGAGAGCTTTTCAGAGGAAACTAGGCTAAGTTGGTCCCCAAATCCAGAGAAGTTCCTCTTGAGCACTCCTGAAGCAGTGAATGAAGGAGATGTACTTCTGGACTTCAGCCCTGGATTTGGTTTGTTTTCTGTGTGGGGCCTTATCGGAGCAGGATGTGAGAGATGAGACTTGGGAATGAAGGCAATAGATACACAAGGCATTGAGATATAGATTTCCATAGTATAGGCAGAGTTGTTTGATCTTCTTAAGTAAAAGTATCTTATTTATTTATATTAAATGCAGTATTTAAATATGACCTGGAGGCTCACGGCACCTGCCAATCCCCACAGGAGGAAAAATCCATACCCCCATTGGGAATTTGGGAGTGACAAATGCTGACGTGAGACCAAGTCTGTGCTCTGTGCCTAAATACACTGTGCATGAGCTGCTTGGCTGTGGTCAGGGCCTTGGAAAGTCCTGGTGGAGCTGTGAGGGTGCTGCCCCACCCTGCTGTGCCCCAGTTGCAGCCAATTCCCCAATTCCCCCATTCCCCCATCACCAGACTGGGATTGGCAGCACCTGTGGGAGCAGAGGGTTTAAAGGGAAGGGGCTGTGCAGAGCTGGCTGCAGTGGGAGGAGTTCTGGAGAAACTGTAAGTGATTTTAGAGTTGTTTTTTGATGTTTGCTGAAGCAGAGCACTGTTCTGAGCCGAGCGATGTGTCTGGGGTGGGGTGGTGCTCCTCTGGGCTCCTTCTGGCCTCACTTCATGGCACACACCTCCTGAATCTCCCCAAGTGGAGTGTGAACCATCAGAGGAGCGGAGCTTTCACTCTTGGTCTGGTACTGGGAACCCACATCAGAAAGTAAGTGGTGATTTCTGTTCTAAAAAACTGCAGTTTGAGACAACAACTGAAAGGTCAACTTCATATAGGCAGAACTATTTCTGTTGTAAAAGATGTTTTTGTCTTTTGTGTGCTGGTGAGCCACGAGGGAAAGCAGCAAAGGCAAAAAGCATTCCCAGATTTGTTTTTGCTGGAAGAACTATGGAGGGAGAAACCTTTGTCATGGGGGCAGGGCATGGCTGTCTTGAGGAGAGATGCTTTGGGATGCTGCTCCTGTTTGCAGCTTCACAGCTTCATCTGCCGCTCTTTTCCTGGAACTGATGAGGCACCACCTGTAACAGGAGGAGTATTCCCAGTGTAGCTGGGCCTCTGGCTGCTGAAATCTGACTGCTAAGAACCCTGTGGGGCTGTGGGGGGATGGCAATGGAGAACTGGGCTGAGGGAGGTGAAGCTGTGTTATTCACCAAACCCTGAGTGGTGGCACTGGCCAGTGTAGGCTCATGTTGAGTGAAGGTGGGTGGTGATGGTGATGTTAATCAGTAAATGTTAATCACTGAATTAGGTTAGTGTAAGTGAGCAGCGGTGTTTCTTACAACTATACTTATCTTGGATTTGCAGCTCTAAATGGCCGATTCAATAGATACCTTTTCTAGAAGCTGAGTAATAGTGCTCTTGGCCATGCTAACAAAGTCCTGTCCCTGCCTGTAAGTTTAGGTTGTATTGAATGCATCTGCTAATTGTGTCTCTTTGGCCTTGCTGCCTCAGGTTTCAGGTGTAACTGATTGTTTCTCTACTTCTAATATAATTTGGGGCTCCTGTCAGGAGGATCAGCTGGACTCAATTCCCCAGTCACCTGCAAGACCTTAGCAGGTGTGTGTGGTTAGGTCCTTTTTGTTGGGTTTATTTTGGTTTGTTTGTGTTTTTCCTGGCCCTTCTGAGGATGCTGAGTGAGTGCTGCTGGTGTGAGGTGGGGCAAAGGGGAAATCTGGGTAATATGAACAGAGATGAATGATGGAAGATGAGACTCATCCTTCAATTCTGCGTTGCTGTGGTAACATCCCACAAGTATTTTATATTCTGATTCTAAAAGATATTTTATGTATAAGAAAAAAAATCTGTTAGATGCTGATCTTGCATGGCTATGCCCTTCACTCTACAGAAAGGAATGTTGTAGTGATTGATTCTTCCAGAGCAATTCAGTGGTGTAAGATTGTTCCTTCCTGTGCCCACAAAAACAGCTGTACCAGTGGAAAATGTTTATCCTCAAGGGGCTGCAACCTGGAGGTTTGTCTGCTGACATCTCTTAGAGGGATTATTTTGAAGCAGTAACCCTCAGCCTCACATGGCAGTCAAGAGTGTGCTGGGTTTTGATGGAATAGGTGAATAAACAAGCGTGTCCTCACTGCAGGGTTGACTGGAATGCTTTCCCTAGCTTGGCTCTTAACTCTGTAGAGGTTTTTTCCTTTAATAGTGACATTTTTAGTTCTTTGCTGACTAAAGCAGGAGTTAACAGAGCTTTTCAACTGTGAACATGAGAGCTCTGCAGAGGCTTTTTCCCAAGTGTGCTTTTCTCATTTGAGCAAGTGTCCAGAGGAATTACTTTTACTGAAGGAAATGTTAACAACAAAAGGTACACAGTTGTGAAGCCCCAGGCCTTTGAGATGTGCACTTGAAAATGAGCCATATGCTGAGAACATGTGAATCTGGGAGCACTTCATATGGTTTTTTACTATTGGACACTTGCTATACATAATTTGGAAATGCATGCATGTATTTTTAAAAGGTTTCTTTTCTGTGGTGTGGGCTTGTTTGTTTGTTTTTTAAGAGGTTGTTCAGGTCTTATTTTTCTCCTTCAAAAGTTTATTCTGTGTGACTTGCAGGAATTGCAAGTATATGAAGCAAATTGTTGTTTGTATAGATGTTTGGAGATCTGCAAAAGAATTTCTCAGCATGGATTTGGTTTGTTGCCCATACAATGATATTCTGCCTTTTCAGCTGCACTGCTCTTTTGCTTGACATCTTTCAAACATGTTTCATTTGCATTAGTGAGGGTGAGAATATCCATCTATGGGACAGGGAATTGACTTTGTTATGTTAACATTGACTATGTTAGAAATGCTAAACTCAGTGGTGTCCCTTCTAATTGTTTTAGTTATTTCGTTGCCTTTTTCTGCTCAATCACTTAATACTTCTGTGACTTTATTCTTTAAATTTTTAAGGTTTTTTTTTTTTTAATTGAAACATGGACTATGCTTTATGGACTAATTTAGGGACTCCTAGTTGTGTGCTCCATTTGACAGGAGATCTAACGTTGCAGCTGATAGCTGAGGTAAAGACTGTCTAGTGGGAAGGATGCAGAGGCAGTGTGTGTTGGATGCCTGCAGTTGGGAATGCTTTGTGAGAGCTTGGGATGCTTTGTGGGAGCTCTCTAAGAGGAGGAAAGCTGAGAGCTGCCTGACAGAGCTGTCCTGGATAGAAGTAAACATGCTTATAGAATATCACCAGTATCTGTTTTCTGCAGATGAAATCCTCACAAGGTTTTCTTACAGAAAACCCAGTAGTTTGTTCTGGGCTGTGATCTCTGTGTCCTTTGGAGCTGCTCAGGCAGTTTAGTGAGGGGAATCACAAGCATCTTGCTCTGTTATCTGGCACCTGAAGATAATCTCCATAACTGGAGAGTGAGCTGAAAACAGGCATTCTCATGCACCTCATTCCCAAGCACATGGCCCCTCTCTGCCATGGTCTGAGCAGAACTGCTACTTCTGTGCCTTTTGTGTGATTTGCTATTACTGCAGGGCCAGTTTGTCTATTGTTTTTCCATTTAAATTTCATACCTGCCTGGGCTCTTGTTCTGCTAATATGGAGGTAGAAACAAAATCAATCTTCATGAGGTGGGAAGCAGGAAAATGGGAAAAGGTGTCACACGATGACAGCATCAAACGAAATACCAGCCCTGAGTCTTAAATTCAGCAGAATGTCTTTCAGTCTGACTTTGTCTCACTCTTTACCTTAACAGGAAATAAACAAATAAAACTCTGAGAGGCAGGACAGTTGCCCTAAGGAAAGTCAGTATTTCTGAGTTTCAGTCAAGACTTCTGTGGGTGTATAAAACCATCACTGTATAATCACCTTTAGCAGATCCTGGTGATGCTGCTGGTTTCTGCAGTGTGCAGCTTCCCTTTTGTACAAATTGCCAAACGTCTTTGTTCTCTGAAGAAATATATATACTACTCAAGAGAAGATATTAGTGACTTAGGCAAGTATCTTCTTCTATATATTACTCCCACCCAAACAACTATAAGAAGCAAGCAGTAGAATAAATTGCCTGTCTGGTTCTATAAATCAAAAATACAACCTCAGTCCAGTGCAACGCAAGGCAAATACAATAATGGCAAAATCTATAGCTGTAGAGATGATAAAGTATCAAAGGGATCTGCCCTCTACTGAGGCCTGAGCATAGGATACATTATTTAAATGTACAGTAGGCACTGAAAGTGATCAATACTTCACAAGCATCAACTTCTAAAAAGTGGTGAATTGATTTGATCTTAACAGTAGATGGCTGTGGGGGCAGTAACAGGGATTGCTGAAATACATGCCATGGTCTTTATTCTCGTGTTGCAGCCTTTGCAGAGCTGTTTAAACCTGGGGAACTGAACGAGGGAGTGTCTGAATTGGTAGTAAATAACCAACTCAACACAAAGCATTGGAGAACCTGGCTAGCCTTTGCATTCTTGTAAGGTTATGGGCATTAGGCTCCCCTGTAATGGTAATGCCATTAATTCCACTTTTGCCAGTGTCAGTGAAAACAGAGAACCCCTATTTTTCAAGCCTTTGGAACACACAGACCCTGCTGGGACCCAATTTGGGCAGAACTTGCCCTTGCTAACCAGTCAGGAATGCCTTTTGGGGAACCTTTTTCTTTTCCCTGCTCTTCACTTTGTCTGCTCAGGTGGTTTTATTAGCATTAAACTGTTGTCTCTGTGGTACTCATCTACTGTAATATTTCCTCTGCTCTGTAGGCTTCAGGAAAACTGGTTTGAAGCATCTTGGTATTTTAGGTGACTGATTTTCAGTGCAACAGATCTCAGTTTCCCAATATGCCAGAAATGCTGAAGAATTTTCTAAAAACAAAGAAAAATACTTTGTAATTGCTGAACTCCTTCAGCAATTTTGCATTGACAGTTTAATTAGTAAATGTTCTTAAGGACTTAGTGACTAGTGCAGTGCAATTACAAGTCCACTCACAGTTGATAGCAGTTCTGATATCCAAGACAGCAAGCTTTCATTTTATTTGCATTCTAGTTTTTAGGATACTTTTTACTTCTTCATTATAAAGTGGGATGCTAATGATCTCTTTACACGACAAAAGGTTAATAACATTGTGTCTATGCTTATGGCTGTTGTAGATTTTTCCTCCAACCAACTTTATTGGTGATCAGTAGGTTCTTACTACAATTATGTAAGTGGTTTTACATAGAAATTACTGCGGGGGTCTAAATAGAAACTAGCAGAGCACAAAAAATGGAGTAAAATACTTGGAAAACATGAAATTAGCACTTTGGGTTTTCCAGAGAGGTGTAATTGAAAGCTACATTTTCTACCTGTTACTCTTTGGGGTACATCCACATTTTCTGCTAATGCCCGGCTAAGCTTCCCCATGTGACCAGCTGCAGTTTTAGCCACTTCTTGTGACAAAATGAGGATTTGGGGCTGGATGCTGAGAAGCCAGGGCAGTGCTCAGCCTCCAGACACTTAGAGCAACTTCTGTTATCTTCTATGAGAAGTAGTGAGGGGAGGGGGACAAAGCCAAATAAAAACCCAAACAAAACCCCTAGGCTGGATAAGTTTGAGTTTCTGCTTCCAAACCCTTAATATTGGTGAATCATATGGAAGACTAATCACAGCAGGCTGGACTTTGTAGCTGCGCTGTGCTTGAGTTTTCAAAGGACTGGAAACTCAGTGGGTGTTATGCTTAAGGATCCTATAATGAGAGATAAATGAAGTGAGTAGATGAACTTGAAAAGTATTGGTGATCTTCTAGAAAATTATATGCTAATATGAAAAAGATGCTAATTCACAAATGTGGTGAAACTTGTAATGAAGATGAAATAAAGCTGTTGGAGGGGTGAGAAGATGGAAGAGGATGTGGGATGGATGGCAGTGAAAAAAGATGAGGCCCAAGTATTTCAGGGTTGGAAAAGAACCTTTAGGCCCCTCAGACACAGCACTCTTGTTTCTGAAGCAGGATGAAATGGCACCCCCTGTGCTATTTCTGTACTCCCTGTGCACCTTCTGAGTTGTCTTTTATACTCTTCATTACTTATTCTGAGGATTTTTGGCTACAATTTAGGAAAGCTGCCATTATCCTCCTTCCACATGGACACAAAGACAAACTGTTCTTTGCAGCAGATTTTTATTGCCTCAGTTTTCACTTCTTTATGCTAAATTGTCCATTTTATTGCAGCAGCAGATTGTGCTGAAGTCTTGGGCCTTTTGGTCATAAGTTGTTTTCCAAAGCACGTCTCCAATTAAAAATTATTGTGAGTCTATCCAGGCTCCCACTGTATTCCCTGACCCTTCCAGCTTTGGTAGTTTGAAAACTGAATAATCAAAATCCTTAGTTCATCAGCCAGGCCATTCTGGTACTTGATAGGGCTGACACACAGGATTCATTGCTGCTGACTCCCCTTCAGAGCAGCCTTTCTCTTGGCAGGAAATTGCAGTGCCTCCACTCCAGGCTGCTCGTGTGCACAGACTGTTGTACACTGCATAGCTGTTCTGATGCCTTAATTCTAATACTCTTTGTGCTTTTATTTGTCAAGATGAAGATAAAGAATTATTGCTATTTTATTTTCATAAAGTGTGTTACCTGTCTGCAGGAAGAGATTAGATTAACTTGATGTGCCTTTGTGATAAATCCTGCTTGCTGTGCTTGGCTTTCATTGTTGTCTGTAATGCAGTAAAACCCAGTCATTATTTGCTCTCTGACTATCCAGTTCTTCCTCTTCCATAGGCACTGCCCATTCTTTAAGTTTGACCTTTTGCACTGTAGCCATTTCTCTTGAGCTTTCACAAATAAACTGTTGAGGCTCTAAGGAATTCACCAGCTAGTTCTTTAAATATCCTAGGGGGAAATTATTCTTCCCACATGGATTTGGGTGTTTGAGAAAACAAACCAACCTGTCTTCATTCCTAGTGGTTTTATTTACCTCTCTTGCACAAAAAGCTAGTCATCAGTGCACACAGAAGTAGAAAATCGTAATTCCAAGTATAAACAATAGGTGTGACTATAGGTAAAGTGAATTTTTCTTCACACAAGACTAAATTTTTGTGGAGGTTGCTGTTGGTGCAAACAATGGACAAAATGAGGTAAAAACAATAATGTACAAAGGCAGCAAAAAAGCCTTAGTTCTTTTATTTTGGCAACTTTCTCCATTCAGATGCTTAAAACATGAAGATAAGGACGGTCAGGTGATTGTATGTGTAATGCTGTGTCAGTGTTTAATTCTAAACATTAAACCTTTTTCTATGCAAACTGTCTTGCTGGAGATCAAGCTAAGTGTGAAATAACCTGGCATAAATTTAAGGTGCACGGTGACACCAGCTGGTGGTGAAATACATGCAAATAAAAGTGTGGGTTCGGGTCTTTCCAATGAGGTGGATGGAGAAAGTCCTGGAATGGTGTTCACACCACGTCACTGCAGCAGGGGGATGCAGGAGTTGGATTCCTTTCCAGAAGCTGTCGTGTGCTGAACTTCATCAGTGCATTGGTGCCACTCACAAGCCTGACAGAAAACGAGAATCTTCACTATCATTATTTAAAGCTTTGTGCACATTGAAACTCCTGGACTGCACCTTTCTTCCAGCACAAAGGAACAACAGAATCTTCAATAAAATAGTGTCAGATTGAACACTCTTGGGGCTTCACTGCTGTGGACTGAGTAATCTCTTGAGGTAGCCAGATAAATTTGGGATTATTGGTTTATGGGGAATATTAAAAAGGATTGAACTCATGTGTTTCCTCATGTGAAGACCTTCTTAGTCTTAGTTGTTTGTGGGGAGGAGTGAAAGCTGGCCCCTTTTTGGTTTGAGTGGAGTTTATTTAGGAGCAAATGGAACTAGAGCTGCCATTGTTTAATCTGGAATAATTTTGACCCATGTAGAGACCAGAGACTGTAAAGCAGGGACAAGCACTCATAGAAGAGCAAGGTATTTTAAACAAAAGGAAACAACTCCCCAACTGTGTCTTTATAAAAATACCAAGGTTCTGTTAGAAATATATTGGTTTTAATCATATATTGTCACTTAATCTGCACTATTCTCTTGAATTTATTAGAGCTTTGGCTTTGCTTGTTTATCTTATTTAAGAAAGAATACATGGCTTTGAAACGTCTTGGTGACTGTCAAGACTTTTCATCTCTATGTGCTTCTAATGGAATAACTCAGAAACATGCATTATCAAACAGTGTTTTAACACCTAAAAGCAGTCCCTGATGTGCCCTATATGCTTCTGTTTTCAGTACTGCAGGCTTGAAATACACCCAGCAATTTAATTCTCCCAAGCTGCATTGTTTTGATAGGATTTCAGTATCTGATATTTCCCTGCCTTTAATGGCCGTGGGGATTGTCTCTGCTGAAGGGAGCAGCTGAGCTGCCTGTTAAGCAGTTTTCTTGGAAAACAGTTTTCTTGTGAAAGGGAAAGCCTTGCTTGGGTGTATAACATGTGGGAAAGGCATGATCTTTCAATATAATTGCCTCAAAGGCTCAGTATACAAAAATTAAATGTTTAATGAAAATGCTTTTTTCTCCCTTCAGCCAGTAGTTGTGTTTAACCTTTATCCTGCTTTCCCCTCTCTCGTTTTTCCTTTTGCATTACTGAAAATGTTGGACATTAGGAATATGCAGCCCGGAAAGTCAGATTATTTTTCTGTTTGTAACAGAGAATGCATAAATCAAATTGACTGCAGTAGTATACACTTTTGAGGTGCAAACACAACTGAGATGATAGTTGGGAGTCCAGCATGCAAACATAGACAAAAATAGTCTACTTTGAGTTCTGATAACTCTTACAAAAGTTAAATTAATTCTCTTAGTGTTGTGATGATTGGCTTCTGGTTTGCTTTCTAAAAACAAACTACTCTAAATGATGTTTGCTCCCAGAAGTTGCTGGCATGACCCCAGTCCAGTCTGTGATGTCTCTCTTACTGTTTCATCACTGTCAGTTTTTGAGACATCAGCTGTGACCCTGAAGTGGCTCAGCTGACACCACCAAGATGGGAAATTGTTTCTTGCTAATCACCAGGTGCCAGAGTGGATTGTGCTTTATAAAATAGGTTTCAAAGCCAACAATAACTAAAAACCCCAAGCAGCCAGAAACTAAGAACCACACCCCCTAAAAAGCCCCCAAGGAACCCTCTATGAAACACACCTCCTTTCTTGTGGCTCCAGCTGAGCTCAAGTGCCCTGCAGTTGCTGTGTGAGGAATGGAGAATAACTGGGGTTATGGTGGTTGTTGTGTTGTTGTGACAAAGCTCTTTTAGCTGCAGCCTCTAGCCTCTGGAAATTGTTCAAAACTGTGGGCTTTGCTGTAATCAATGGAGCTCCCCTGAAGTATGACTTCAGTGTGGATAAACTCTTGGATGCTTATCTGCAGATTATTTGGTTTTCTGTGCTTGGAGCTTTCTTGCTCCTCTCCTGCTGAGAATCCAAGAGGAAGTTTGTGAGTGCCAGGGAATTCCTATCAATCCCCTTCACCCACTGTCCCCTTTGGAGGTGTTTTGTGTGTCAGCTCTGCTCACTGGAGCTCTGCTCAGCGTGTTAGGGCTGTAAAAAACTTTCCAATGACTGAAGCTGCAGCGCACCAGAGAGGTCAAAGTAATGCACTTTGCCATCTCTCAGAGAATGCACAGGGGGCTAGAATTNGTGGGTTCAGGTCTTTCCAATGAGGTGGATGGAGAAAGTCCTGGAATGGTGTTCACACCACATCACTGCAGCAGGGGGATGCAGGAGTTGGATTCCTTTCCAGAAGCTGTTGTGTGCTGAACTTCATCAGTGCATTGGTGCCACTCACAAGCCTGACAGAAAACGAGAATCTTCACTATCATTATTTAAAGCTTTGTGCACATTGAAACTCCTGGACTGCACCTTTCTTCCAGCACAAAGGAACAACAGAATCTTCAATAAAATAGTGTCAGATTGAACACTCTTGGGGCTTCACTGCTGTGGACTGAGTAATCTCTTGAGGTAGCCAGATAAATTTGGGATTATTGGTTTATGGGGAATATTAAAAAGGATTGAACTCACGTGTTTCCTCATGTGAAGACCTTCTTAGTCTTAGTTGTTTGTGGGAAGGAGTGAAAGCTGGCCCCTTTTTGGTTTGAGTGGAGTTTATTTAGGAGCAAATGGAACTAGAGCTGCCATTGTTTAATCTGGAATAATTTTGACCCATGTAGAGACCAGAGACTGTAAAGCAGGGACAAGCACTCATAGAAGAGCAAGGTATTTTAAACAAAAGGAAACAACTCCCCAACTGTGTCTTTATAAAAATACCAAGGTTCTGTTAGAAATATATTGGTTTTAATCATATATTGTCACTTAATCTGCACTATTCTCTTGAATTTATTAGAGCTTTGGCTTTGCTTGTTTATCTTATTTAAGAAAGAATACATGGCTTTGAAACGTCTTGGTGACTGTCAAGACTTTTCATCTCTATGTGCTTCTAATGGAATAACTCAGAAACATGCATTATCAAACAGTGTTTTAACACCTAAAAGCAGTCCCTGATGTGCCCTATATGCTTCTGTTTTCAGTACTGCAGGCTTGAAATACACCCAGCAATTTAATTCTCCCAAGCTGCATTGTTTTGATAGGATTTCAGTATCTGATATTTCCCTGCCTTTAATGGCCGTGGGGATTGTCTCTGCTGAAGGGAGCAGCTGAGCTGCCTGTTAAGCAGTTTTCTTGGAAAACAGTTTTCTTGTGAAAGGGAAAGCCTTGCTTGGGTGTATAACATGTGGGAAGGGCATGATCTTTCAATATAATTGCCTCAAAGGCTCAGTATACAAAAATTAAATGTTTAATGAAAATGCTTTTTTCTCCCTTCAGCCAGTAGTTGTGTTTAACCTTTATCCTGCTTTCCCCTCTCTCGTTTTTCCTTTTGCATTACTGAAAATGTTGGACATTAGGAATATGCAGCCCGGAAAGTCAGATTATTTTTCTGTTTGTAACAGAGAATGCATAAATCAAATTGACTGCAGTAGTATACACTTTTGAGGTGCAAACACAACTGAGATGATAGTTGGGAGTCCAGCATGCAAACATAGACAAAAATAGTCTACTTTGAGTTCTGATAACTCTTACAAAAGTTAAATTAATTCTCTTAGTGTTGTGATGATTGGCTTCTGGTTTGCTTTCTAAAAACAAACTACTCTAAATGATGTTTGCTCCCAGAAGTTGTTGGCATGACCCCAGTCCAGTCTGTGATGTCTCTCTTACTGTTTCATCACTGTCAGTTTTTGAGACATCAGCTGTGACCCTGAAGTGGCTCAGCTGACACCACCAAGATGGGAAGTTGTTTCTTGCTAATCACCAGGTGCCAGAGTGGTTTGTGCTTTATAAAATAGGTTTCAAAGCCAACAATAACTAAAAACCCCAAGCAGCCAGAAACTAAGAACCACACCCCCTAAAAAGCCCCCAAGGAACCCTCTATGAAACACACCTCCTTTCTTGTGGCTCCAGCTGAGCTCAAGTGCCCTGCAGTTGCTGTGTGAGGAATGGAGAATAACTGGGGTTATGGTGGTTGTTGTGTTGTTGTGACAAAGCTCTTTTAGCTGCAGCCTCTAGCCTCTGGAAATTGTTCAAAACTGTGGGCTTTGCTGTAATCAATGGAGCTCCCCTGAAGTATGACTTCAGTGTGGATAAACTCTTGGATGCTTATCTGCAGATTATTTGGTTTTCTGTGCTTGGAGCTTTCTTGCTCCTCTCCTGCTGAGAATCCAAGAGGAAGTTTGTGAGTGCCAGGGAATTCCTATCAATCCCCTTCACCCACTGTCCCCTTTGGAGGTGTTTTGTGTGACAGCTCTGCTCACTGGAGCTCTGCTCAGCGTGTTAGGGCTGTAAAAAACTTTCCAATGACTGAAGCTGCAGCGCACCAGAGAGGTCAAAGTAATGCACTTTGCCATCTCTCAGAGAATGCACAGGGGGCTAGAATTCTGACATGTCATTCCCTTAAAACAGGGATTTTCACAGCAACATTGGTTCAAACCTGTGGAAGGGTGTTTTTCCATAAAGACCCTTCATCCTCCCAGGTGGTTGGCTGATCTAGGACAATGTCATATTCCTCAGTTTGAAATTAAACCCTAAATATGAAATGCAAGAGCAGCAGTGGCTTCACTATCACTAGCATTCCTGCAAATAGCTGATGGCAAGACAAGATAAATGAAGTAATTTATAGCATGAGATTATCAGTATGCTTAATACAATGATATGTAAAAGCACTATCAAGAAATAATACTTGATATGCAAATTATACAAGATAAAGTAGCCATTCATGTAAATCTGTTAAAATTACTGAGGATATAATATCATCTAGGGAGTCTATAAGGTGTTGGTAGCTGCTGCAGTTGTTATTCTGTGCTGTTCAGGGTGAGACTGAACCAGCCATGGCCATAAATTGGTTTTGACCATTTATTCTGAAGCAGGTAGGAGTTTACTCAGTTCTTGTACCAAGTTACACCAGAAGCTTGCACCTACAGTGATCCATAGGCTATCTGCTGCTTCCCTGATAAACTGATTCATCATGGTGGCTTGCATTTCCTGTAGTCATTTGCAATGATATGGAAATATCTGCCTCGTTATTAAAGAAAAAAAAAATCTAGAGATGGTGGCAATCCCAAAGGAACTTGTACAATGAATTAATTTTTTGTAGTGGATTAAAGTGCACAGATTCTAATTAATTCTGGCATTACCTTTTTCATAAAAATAACGATCACATAATAAATTCATAATTAAGAAGGATTGAGCATGGTGAGAATGACCTTTGTACCTTTACTCCTTTTTATTTAATGCAACTGTCTTCAAAAAGGGATTTGGGCCTTGAGTAATCTTAGTAAGAAAATAAGTGGAATGGAAAATGTCATGAATATTTACAAGTACGTTGCCTTTTTGTTGCCGTAGTTTGTTTATGGTTTGCTTATAAGCCCTCTTATAGGAGACTATAAATGTGCTTTCTGCTGCTAATATTTTATTCATTAAAGTTGTTGTTCAGACCTCAACTGAACAGTTGGGTGTTGTCATCTCCCCATTAAATTCATTATTCAACAAATTTTTCCCCAGAGAAAACAAACTTTTGTGGCTTTTCTTCAGTCTTTTCACCCTCTTCAATGCTCTCCAGGCTTAAAGCATCCTCTATGGCAGTCACTCCAGGGAGCCTGATGAAGAAAAATAACTTAAATGAAGTGTTATGTGTCCCTTTTGAGTGGCTGAGCTCTGGAGTGGCACTGTCCTTGTGGCTGCAGTGGGGTGAGAGAACAGACAGGGGAGAGGGTTTGGGCTCCTCTGTGCCCTGCGCTGGCTCAGGTCTGGCTGCCAGCCTGGAGCAGAACTGGGGCTGGAATGCTCTGGAAGTGTGTGGGGGAAAGGGCCAGAAAAGCTCGAGGTGTCCCAAGTGCCAAGTACTGATATCTGGGAAAATTTCCCCTATGAAATGTGCTAAAAAGCAACTGCTCTCAGTCCAGTTTTCAGCCTCCAGCAGACCCAGGGATTGTTCATCTGGATGCTTGGTTTGCTGAACAGCTCATTGTTGGCACTGAGCCAGCAGGAAACAGAAAAATTTGTTTTTCTGCTCCCAGGAGTGATTTTTGTCCCTTTATATATTCTCTCCAAGTGGTTCTGCAGTTTGATTTTATGAAGATATTATTTTAAGTTGGTGCTGGAACTTGTCTACAAATGAGTGTTGAAATGCAGATCTGTTATTCTGATGAATAAATTGGATGACAGCTGCTAGGGAAGAGTGAATGGATGCTTTATTGGGAGAATAAAGCCACCACTAAATAAATGCTACTAGAAATAGGAAAAAAATATACTCAGGTACATTTGTTTTGTGTCCAAAGACAAAACCTACACATTATAAAACAACATTCATAAAAGTAAGTGAAAACCCCCTTTTCCAGTCACTTTTTACAGCCCGTGTTCTGAAACAGTCCAGATGTCTCAAAATTCATCACATTTTTGCCATAGCATTGTCAATGATCTATACTTTTTATTATTTTAGACCATCACAGTCCTGTATTCACATTTCTTGTGTCCCTCAAGATGCTGATATTCCTTGCAGTTGAGATTTGAACAGAAAGGGCTGTCAGACTTGTTTTGATGCTCATGGGGGTGAAAGTCATTGATCCCAATGATGGACACTGAGGGCTTTGAGGTTCGCATGGGATCAGGTTCTTCCCTTGTACTGGCTGAGCTTACCAGATCCCAGAGAAAGCTCAGGGGAATGAAAGTCCCAAAACCTGGGGGAAGGATATTCTGGGGTGTTTTTTTGCATACAGCTAAACATTTTGGTTAAAATGCTTCTCAAGGGATTGGAGTGAGCTGCCTGCAATGAGTTGATTGACACAAATTGGGTAATTAATGATGCAATTAGCTTCGCAGCGCTGTTTTATTGTGGAGCATCACTAGATGGTGCTGCAGAGTAGGTTTGGTTGGGGCTTGGATGTTTAAATTCATGGAGCCCCATCGGCTGCTTAAAACCAGGGACCCCAACGGGACCATAGTGCCTGTGCTTGTAGGGTTTTCAAATACTCTTAATTTGACTTTATTCATTTCTTTTCTTCTATTGAAGACAACAGCAGGCCTTCCATTGAATGCACTGACCAGTAAATTAAGTGCTGCCAAGACTTTTTGACAGTGTTGTAGTTTTGAATGTGATTTAACACCAGAATTGTGGACAAGCATTTACTGAAACTTCTTATTCAGGGCCAGACCTTTATTATATATATCTGACAGAAGTTTTGTACTGTATTGTTGTAGAAATTGGTGAGTTTTAAAAAAGCATGGAATTGAAAGTCTAAAACACTTGTGTCATTGTTTTATGCCAAGAGCTGCGGCATCCCGTGTTTCCATGCCACAGTGCCCTGATGTCATCTCCCTTCAGTCCCACTGACAGCAGATGCCCCAAAACTCCCAAAATACGTGAAGTCAGAGGTTGCACTGGCACACATAATGGCTTTACCTGTCTCTTGATAAAAATCCTCACAGGTCATTGTCCAGCATTGGCTCTGATCACAGTTCATTTCAAAAACTTTTTATCTGCCCAGATGGTTTGAATATTTATTAAACAAAGGGGAAAAAAAAGTTCAACTACTGGTAATTCTGGCCCATTGCCTTCAGCTGTCATTCAGTTATTTTTTCCAGGTAACATCTTTAAGCCACATATTGCACATAATTTTTCTCTCTGTGTTAGGCATAAATAACAACTTCTAACAGTTAAAATAAGTCTTTAAGCTCTACAATCTATATTCTGGACAAATTTAGTAGATCAAAGCCCATTCAAAGGTTTTGTGTGTTTTTATCTAAGCTTTAGCATTGTAATTAGAGATGGGTGTTGAAAGTTCTGGTTGAGAATTCAAGCTTTTGTTTTGTGAGCGGTGTTTAGAATAATGACTTTGGAAAACAAGAAAAGCAGTTATTAAATACATATTGATGTGGAGTTCTTTTTCTCTGTAAAATGGTGTTTAAACTTTGTTGTATTGGATTTTATTTTATAGTTTTAGGATTTGTTTACCTTTTGTGACATTGTGAAAACTCATTATCTTTGTCCCACTCAATCTCCCCAGCAAATCTGAGATAAGGCAACCTAAAAATGAAGTATTTATTTTGCTCTGTAAGAACAACATCTAAAGTATTTTTAACAAATACAGCCCTTTAACTCTCAGTAACAGTCACTATTTTAACACTCTGATAAAAGCATTTATATTCAATATACAAGATAATACTGGGATATGCTTAGAAGTAGTTATTCCCTGCCTAGATCTGCCAGGAATGCCTCTGAGGGCAGCTTAGAAAAGATCTGGGAACCAGCTGCCCTCATCAATGACAGTTTATTAGATTCACTCCCCCTCAATAAGAGCATTCATCTTACTAAGGCACTGTGGCAGAGCTATCTGATAGTGGAAGCAGATTAACATCAGTGCCTTACTAATTGCTGCAGTTTATTTAAGAGCTGGTCTCACAAAGGATGAGTTTCACCCCTGAAGATTGCCTGGAACCCTCTCTTCTCCAGGCAGGCAGGAAGTGCTTTGTGTCTGTGCATGATTTTGTTTTTTCTAGGCTGTATTTTCCATTGTGCCATCCTTTCACAAGGCTCATACCAGGCAGGGAGGCAGTGGTTAAAGGGGGAGTCGCAGGATTTGGCGCATGGTGGCACTTCCAGGAGGTGACACCAGAGTGGCCGCTGTCACTAGGTGGTACTGCAGAATCGGGAAACACCGGATTGCAGAAAACCAAACACCAGAAATGTCCTGTGCAGCACAGGAGGGGCAGGGAGAAGTTACAGCAGCCATGAAAGTTCTTCTGAGCAACACCCTCAGGTGTGGCCCTCAGGGTGCCCCTTCAGAAGTGCCCTTTTCGCTGCCCAGCCCTTTTCCCTTTCCAGCACATGGGCAGCAGCTTGCTGGTTCGGAGTTACACCATACAAGCTGGTGCTTGGTGACATGGACACACTTGGGGAAGTTTCCTGCAGTTCAGGTGCTCTCCCAGCCGTGCCAGGAGGGCTCTGTCCCCTCCTGTCCCCTCCTGTCCCCTCCTGCCCAGGACAAGGCCGGGCAGCTCTGGGAGCTGCTGCCCGCCCTCATGGGCGCTCTGGGCTGCTGGAGGCTCCTGCAGGCCTGACTGGGAATTTGAGCCAAATTTGTTTTTTACTCCATAGGTAACCAAGAAAGGTTGGGATGTTTTAATTACCTACAGTGCAATATTTTGGCCAAAGTTTAGTTGTTTGTTTTTATCGCCAGCCAGGGGTTGTGTACAAATCACAAACGGGACAGGACTGCTGAGGAACAGCCTTGAGCTGTTTTATTTTCCAGCATCAGCCTCATTACATGGATATGACAATGGGAAGATGCCAGCAGCTCACATCCCAGGCAGCAGACCAAGAACTTAATGTTACAAGTTACTTTATAAGCTTTTTGACCAATCACACAAAGCAAAAGCACATTGACAGCAGTTCTATCCAACTACTGTAAGCACACGTCCCTTTGGTTAAAGCAATGCTTGCTTATTTCAAATACAATACCTGCTTATTTCAAATACAATACCTGTAAGCCTTAAAACACAATGCACAGAACTCCATTATTAAACTTCAAACTTCCTAATATCTTGCTAGATAACTCCTTAAGCTACAGAAAAGTTTATTCTAGACAAGTGTTAATACACAGATCATTGTTCTAGTTATCCTTGGTTTTCTACGTTTTAAATAATTTTGCTGCTGACCTATCTCATGGCTGCTGCTTAGCTCTAATCACAGTTCTGCTGTCTCTGAGGCCTGCCTTTTGCAGCTTTCCCAAAACCATCTGATTTTGTAGATTCCCAGAGTTTGTTTTTTTTTAAAAAGTAGAATTTCTGCTTTTACTTACTGTTTCTGTCATTGTAATCCAAAGGCTTTAATACAGACCTTACTGGTGCTGTGGCTCATTGTGAGGAGGACTTGTAGGGATTTTTCTGCAATAATTCCTGAATCCTTTCCTTGGTCACTATAGTGCAGCTGCATTTGATGTTGCAAACTTTGTCTCATTGAGCTTTATTGTTCCAGGATCTCTGGTGATCACATAACAGAAAACTTCCCTTTTCCTCTCCCTTCTCTCTAAAAGTTTGCAAATCTGCTTTGGAACCAAAGTTTGAGTTTGAGTGGCTGTTGGAAGAAATGGGGGAGAAAAGGAGTGGAAAATTGGAAAACAGGAGCTTTCCAGCACATGTCAAGACACAACTATAAGCATTACCATGCCCTTTAACAGTTAGATGTGAGAGAATAATTTAAAATTGATCACCTAGTCAACAAAGCCAGCTACCTTTTTGGTATGTAGAGGTGTGGAAGTTGTATTTATTCAATTTTCATCAGAAGGACCTTATTTTGTAAGATATTTTTGATAGAATAAATCATGTTATAAACTTGACCGCAGCAGTATCAATTCAAAACATGGAGATTTCTTGCATTTTCTCTAAGGAAGTGATTTACTGAATGTAATTCTGTACAAATTCAGAACAAAGCAGAATTGGAGCATGGAGATGTCTATACTTTTTCTTTTCTGCAATATGTCTGGCTTTGTATAGTCCTGGCCAGCATCTCATCTGCTCTGCCATCTACATTCTGCTGTGTGCAAGAGAAATTTAAGTGACTAACCTGGTTAGGATTTTTGCCTGTCTTGTTATGACTGACCTGCACATAAATTTGTTTGATTTTTCTTTTTTTTGTTTTTATTTCTTACCCACTCTTTTTCACACCTTCCAAAGCTATTGTGTACATAATACAGAAAAGAGACATTATTTTATTATGGAGCAAAATGGATCTAAATTCCACAACAAAAGGTGGTAATTTCTGCCTTGCTTTACTAGAAAATGAGGATTTGATTTGTGACTGGAGTGATTAGAGGAAAAAATGGAGAACTTTAAATAACAGAGATTTTCAAGCTAATGAAAAAAAAAGAAGTTTTAGTCCTTTCAGTACTATATTGGATACTACTGAAAGGACTACTACTATTTTAAATATTGGATTTAAAAATTAATTTCTTTCCCTGAATTAGGTCTGCAACAAAGAAGTAAGAATGTGGCTCCAGAACCAGTAACACAGACCATGAGTTCAGAAGAAATTTTATCACTTAGTAATTGAAGCCACAGGGTATCTCCTTAAGAAATGGGTATTTTTACACCTTGATGAACAGAGATTTAGATTTTGCATACACTGAAGTTATTTACTTGATTTTAAAACAAACTAAACCCATCTCTTCTTTTTCCAAGTCCCTTGTGTGAACAGTTTTGTGCCTTTCAGTTGCTAAGCCTAAACACAGAAGATTTTAACATCCACCAATGCAGATATCTTCATTTGTACTCTAATTTATTGCTCTTAGGTTTATGTCACTAGGAATTTTATCTTTTAACTTTCATTTGATGGCAGATCACTTTATTATACGAACTTTGCTCTGGATCCTTTTCTGTTTAACTGGCAACTTTTCTCATGGATTTGTGCCTTTATTTCCCCAGCTCTGGTAGGAGTTTTAGCCAGTTTCCCTCTTAGGTCTATTAAAATACCATTATTGCAGCATTTCTTCTTGAGGTCTTTTTACCCTAATCACATTTGCTATAAATTCATGAACTCCCATTTCAATTCAAGATATTTATGCCATATGGGTCATTTTCTTTTATAATCAGAATGTAAAGGTAAGTTATGATGTTAAATGCCTGTTACAAACTTTTACTGTAGATGAATGATCTCTGCATTTTTTGCAATTACTGCCCTAAAAGAAATGACATCATGATAAAGACATTGCTTAGTAAGACAGAAAATGGCAGTAAAAGCAAAAAGCTTGAAGGGGAGTTTTGCTTTTTTTGATCCTTCAATTACTTTCTAAGCATAAAGTTAAATTTAATACACATGTTAATATATAACAGCACACTGAATGATAGGGCAAGTTTTACAGCCAGCAGAGATTCTCTTTCATTTGTAGTCTGCCCTTTTACTCCGAAGAGTTGTATTTTTCTAATATCCCAGGGGGAATTGGGATACAAGTCCTTACAAAAAAATGAACTCCAAAACACAAAAATGCAGGATCCCAGGCAATGCTGTCCTGTCTTGGTGTCCTGGCAGGTGTCAGATGGCTTTTTACAGCCATGAGGGACATTTTCTAGGTGAGCTATGGAACAAAGTGATCCACCAGCAGTGCCAGCAAACCTTGCAGGAGTGAAATCTCCAACCTCCAGGAAGAATGTTCCAAACACATTTACAGAAGGCAGCCAAAGCTGTTTGAATCATCTGATGATTGAGCAGGAGCCAGGCTGTGTTTTCTGACCCCAGATCTGCTGGGAAGGATGGTACAGTGGCTGGAGCTCACATTGCTGCCTTGGTCTTGGGCTAACAACTGTCTTGGACAAGGCTGGAAAGTAAATGTGACCATGTGACCTTAGACTGAAATTGCTTTTTTGTTGTCATCTTTTTTTTTTACCTGAACACCATAATGCAGGAATCCTTTGGCCATTGCTGAAAAAGGACAGTTGCTTTAAACTAGTTAGAAATGTTCAGATAATTGTGTCCAATATGCAAAATTCAGTGCAGTAACAATTCAGTTCTGTGAAATGAAAAGGACTGCTAGAAAACCATGACTTTTAAGATGCAGCAAATGCCTTTGTTGCTGAAACAGGAAACATTGTCTTTGGATTTAGAAGCTGGTGGCATGCTCTCAAGTGCAGAAAATTTGGTCTGTGATACTGTAGTATTATACTTGCTGGGAAGAAAGAAAAGCCAATAAAGGAAAGAATAATAGTACATTGATCAACCCTTTATCACAGCAGGGTAACTAAATCTGCTGTCACCAAATCTATCACACAGCCACTTGATTAAACTCATGTAATTTGCTGGGATGGATGCAGGAGTTTAGCTGTCATCAGCAGCTGTGGATGGAGGCAGATAAGGAACATTGAAACTGTAAGAGCTTCCAGCTGAAAATTTCACTTTGCTTTTCAAAGGAGGAGGGTGTTCCACTGTTGTTCTCCATAGTAATAGCATGAATTGTTGTCTCCTTGTGGTTTGTAAATCACTAATACAACACAGCAGAGACACTGCTGGCTTCAATTGGCCCTATTCAGTTATTGAATCAGCTGGGAGAAAGGGGTGGTGGTTTATATTTAAAAATAAAGGAAAGGGTGGGGAGTTGAAGGAGAACTCCTGGAGGGTGATGGGGCTGGACAATGAAAAAGGAAGCAAGGAAATTTTCCCTTTGAGCAGCAGAGGGGGCTTTCATGCAGCAAAGCCCACACAGAGTGAACAGTTCTTTCTTTTCCCTACTCAGTGTTGAAGAATGAAAGTGAGCATGGATGGGAGAGCCTTAGGATGTGACAGTGAGTCCCTCCTACCTTAGCAAAATGTGACTTTTCTCATAAGTGGGCAAACACTTGCTTGGAATGGGAGGAAGTGAGTCACTGGGAGCTGGAGGGCACAGCTGGCCTGAGCTCACCCCTGGGAGCTGGGCTGGGGCTCTCAGCCACCGCGGCTCCTCTGCCTGTCCTGGCTGCACAGGGCTGACCTTGCTGCAGCTTCCCAGCTCTCCTCTCATGCAGCATGGCTGACTCCTGGCTCATGAGCTCTGCTGGGATTCTGAATCCCTACTGATGTTTATTATGAGAGGCCGAGTTGCTTTACTTGTCCACAAATCACTGAGTATCGGAGGATCAAGCATTAAACATGGTTCTGCTGTTCATGTTTTGAGAAAATGTAAGGCAGATTTTTAATATTTCACTATTCTTCCACTGAAATACCACTTCTAATTGGTCAGTGTTGGCTGGCTTTGGAACACCATGTCACACACTGAGCTGAACTCTCAGAGGAAACCCCAAACTAGGGTATTTATAAGCTTCAGTTTGCCCACAAGGAAAAAGCAGTGTATGAACATGGCCACTTTTGTACTGTAATAAGCATAAATACTGAGTCAAGGTGCTTCGATTCTGGCACAGAATTTAAGGAGCAAATGCAAATATCTTGGTATAGGAATGTACATCAATTCAAAAGATAATGCAAGTGAGTTAAGCAGCTTTTGGTTAAAAATTTGTGCAGCTGAAGTTTTATAGGATAATACAATGGGTCATATTTGTGAGTGATTTATAGGGTGGGAGTCACCATAGAAATTGCTAGAAATCAGCTCAGCCTTAGTGAAAGACTTTCTCATTAGATTGTTGGGAAGAAATATGTCCAAAGCATTGTGCCTGGTACAAGGAAAGGGAATGGGGAGTTCAGAGGTTATGAAAATACCAGGATTCAAATGGCATCTTTGTGCCTATGAGAACTGTAAGCTAAAGCATTTAACTCTTCTCTAATTCAGGGAAGTGGGCTCTCCCTCTTTATTAATAGAGAAGGAATTTCTGCAGTATCTCTCAATCTGTGGTTTAGCTCAACATTCCCCATGTTAAGCTTCAGTTGCAGTTGGTTTTGTGTTTTCTAATCACATTACACTCCTGAGATTATTGCATGTCCAAAGTGCTGAAGGATGAATCTGAACTCAGGGACTATTTTGGGTAATTGCAATTAGACATAAGTAGCTGTTAGGTTCTTGAAATATTTTCTAAAGAACTCAGAAAATATATATAGATCCACATTTCTGCACTGTTTAAATGAGATAATCAATCTGGGGCAGTATGGTCAGCTTACACCAAATTTTTTTACTGATGGACAATGCCAAGTTACTGAATAAAATCCCATTTCTCATGTGTTCCTCCAAGTAGGATAAAGATATCATAGAAAATGACCTAATGGTATGATTTCATGCAATAGCTAGGTAAATTAAAGCAATGAAATACTTCTCATGTTTTCTTTAGTTCTCTTTGTATGTTGAAGAAATTCACAGTAGCTCAAGGGTACTTTTCTAATTGGTTTTCATGAAGTTAAAAGATAAGGTTTTGCAGCTTTGCTATAGAAAATAGATATTTCATTTCTTTCATTTATTAAATCTTGTTGTTACATACATATTGTATAGCAGTGTACTCCATAGTTAGGGAACATTGTGGTATTGAAATAGATTTTTTAAATTAATCATTTTTTGTTATTTTGTTCAGCATTATCTCATATTTTTTGAGAGTAATCACAGTCACAAAGTGATTGTGACTTTCAGTAATAAGCTTATGATTCTCCCCAGCCTAAAAGGGGAAATGAAACATGAACAGGTGATAAAAACTAGGTGTTGGGGCAGCCTTGTTTTTTGTGCTGGAACTTCACCAAAATGTTTTCCAGTGCTTCTTCCAAGGTTTTGTTGTCCCTCTGAGTGGTTTATGGCACTTCAGGGCATAAATTTTCAGCCTGGAGCACCCAGTTTGTCCCCAGAGGGACAGTGAGGGGGCACTGCAGCTGTGCTCTGCAGCCCCTTGGCTCAGTGCTCTCACAGTTCTCTGGGTATGGATGTCTTGGTGAGCACCAGAGGACAGGATGCCAGCTACAGCACCTCTTACTGCTGCTTTCTGTCTGGAAAATCAATTGTGGTTATTTGGGTTTTATATATGTATATATAAGGACAAAATGGGCCATGAAATCATTCCTGCAGGCTTTGGTGTGCTTTCAGCTATTTTTGGGTCTGTGCCCTTCTCCTCTGCCAGGAGCTGAGCAAATGTCTGTCCAAAACTTTCAGCCATGAGCTGGTAGAAATGAAGAGATTCCTGGGAGAGATGAAGGTAGTGACTTTCAAGGAAGGAGGAGCCTCTAAATAATCTGGCAAAGACAAGGATGTCAGAATATGTATTTGTAGGCCAGGGGAAGGCAGGAATAGGAGTACTCTTCACAGATGTAATGTGTTGGGTACTTATCCCTCAGCACTTTGAGTGCTTAGAACACCATAAGACCCCCAGCTTTAGCACAAGAGAGCTATGGCTCCATTTGGAGAACCTAATGGTACTTAGGGGAAGCATATTTTATAGGCAGTTTCTAGAATTACAATTAATTAGTGCCAAAGACATAGCTGTGGTATGTAGGCCATTCATTGCCATATTAGTGAAAAACTGCCAGCTCCAACATGCACTCTACAAAACCCTGGTGTAATTAGGACTTAATGATTTTTCTCATTTGAATTATTTGTTTCTAACTTTGTTGATCTCCTTATTTAGTCCAACCATTTATTATAGGCAAGGTCTAAGGCAGAACTGAGGTGATGGGTTTGCTGCATAAATGTGTATCTGCCTATGTACAAGAAGATGAATATGCTGTGAATGCCGTTAGTTTCCTTTGTGTGTCTACAGTTTTATCATCAAATCACTTGCCAAACTAGAGACTACAGAAACTCAGAAATTCTGAGCCAAAGAGTAAAAGGTGTAAGAATGAGTAGGACAGGTGCTTATCTCAAGCATCATCAAGTCTTGATTCAAGCACTATCAAATTTCTCATTGTTGTGATGGTGTTTTGGGGCATTTAGGTTTGGAATTTCCTTCTGCAGCACTATCTTGATGGACTGTAATAGCTTTTGTAGAGTTTGAATACTTAGTGTGGCTCTATAAAATGAACTAAACTGCCAGGGAAACAAGCAGCTGCAGGAAGATATTCTGAATAGGAGTCACTTTTTGCCTTTGGAGTTTATGGAGTTTTTAATATCTTTTTTGTACTTGGGGGGAAGGGATGTCATTGGGTTTGTTTGTGTCCAGGTTTAGAGCAAATTTGGGGAAGAATCCCCCAAAGGAGCTCCGGTGGGAAAAGGAGATCCAATCAGGCCCTCCCCACAACGGGTCCTGGAGGAAAAAATACCTCCTTGGAGAAAGGTGGAAAAAAACTGTTTATTAAACAATAAAACCAAAACAATATCAAACAATGAGACCCCTTGCCACTCTAAAAGAGATGACAAACTGAGAAAACCCTAGGTTGAAGCTCAGCTCACTCAGTCTCTGATCAGTCCCTCCGGTGCTGGAATTGTCGCAGGCCAGGCCTGGCCCGGTGGGCCACAGCTGCCGGTGCTCTCCTGGGTGTTCAGTCCAGAGCAGCTTCAAGAGGTCCAAAGAAAAGGGAAAAAAACCAGTCCAGGGAACTTCTTTGCCTCAGCTAGCTAAAACTAACTAAAAAGCAAAAGAAGAGCTCTGTCCCGCTGTCTGTCCATCCGCAGACAACATAGTCCAGGAGCAGGAATGTGGAGGAGGAATGCAGTGTCTGAAAACAAACTGCACGCTTCTTCTCTCCCCCCTTCACTCTCTGGAACACTCTTAAAGGTGCAAAACTTATTATTCAACATAAACAGAATGAGATGATTGGGGATAAAAGCGTCATATAGTCAACCCTGGACAGTTTGTTAGTTAGTTTTTAACTTTCACATCCATAATACAAAAAATGTGCTAAAACTGACAGTGAGGGGCAGTCCTGAAGGACACTTGTCAGTGTCTGCTGTGTGTGTATATATATGTATGTATATATATATGCACAGGATCTATATATATGGGAATATAATGTGCAGTGCAGAGCAATGCCCTGCTTTGCTGGGAACGAGTCTCTGCCTGCCTGTCACTCTGCAGTTGAGTCATCTGTTGTGCTGTGCACTTTTCCACTCCTGAAAGGATGATTGTGTGCTTACCCTGCCTTACTGCAGTGGAAAAGCAGGGCCCTGCATCCTGAGGAGAGGCAGATGGTGCCTGCCCTGCAGAGCTGGCAGTGTGTGTGAGCCTGCAGGAGCGTTCCCAGAGCACTCCAAGCTCTCCCTGGTGCCCTGCTGCCAGTAGGCAGTGTGGGGCTGCCCCAGCTGCCCTGCCTGCCTGGAGCTGTGCCGCCAGGAGCAGCTGCCCCAGCTCCTCTCCTGCTCTCAGCAGCACCTGGGGACAGCTCCTGGCCCTGGGGTCCCTCAAGTGAGGAGGAGGGCAGGGCTTGGCCTCAGTGCCTGCTTCCAGCAGGAATCAGTTTCTCTGGACCTTACAGTCACTGAGTGTGGGAATAAAATAATAATATTATTTTCCACGTAATAATGGTGGGAAAAGCCCATTATTATTCACATAACTCATTTTTATACAGTATTACAGACCTCGTGTGTGACTCTCATTGGTCAGTAGGTTTCTTGCCAATTACTTTATTGGTTAGTAACAAGTTGTTATCCTGTATTTATTGGGCACTCAAACCCCTAATGTGTACATGCAGGAAAAGTTGTTAGTGAGAGATAATTTTCATTTTTTCCATCTAACAGTGTAAAACCAGTTTATACTGGTGCTGGTTGTTTTTTACCCAGGAGTAGATTGTTATGTAAGAAAACTGCTCACACCAGGATTGCTTTCACACGGGGACTTGCAAAGGGCTGGCTTGACAAGGCCAGCCGCTGATTTTAGGAGAGCAGGCTTGATTTTATGAAGCCTTTCTTTATGATTTTTCTACCTTACTGCAACAATTCAGCTTGAGGGCATTCAAGCTTTTGTATTCTAACTAATCGATAATATAAAACAAAAAGAATCCTTTCTCCTTTATGCAATACCATATGTCTATTTGAAGTAGAGAATTAGACATCTTTTGGAACTATGAAGCGAGGTATTCACGTGCCACAATAACAACAGGAGATGACTGCAGGGATTGCATTTTACCTCCTGTACAAAAGGTTTTGCTGTCCTTCCTGTCTCTTAGAAGAACATAGTGACCATGTCAAAGCAACTATTTATGTTCTGTCATCATATCATGATTAATTTGTTTTGTTGTTTGTGGAAAAGAAAAATACAGCCTTGGCTTGGGCTAGATGTTCACATCCTGTACTGAGTTTTCACCTATGACAGATGCTTCAGATGGTGCCAGATTTTAGTTCCCCTGCTTTGCTTTTAATTGCTAACAGTCTCCTACAGAAACAGTTAACAAAAATTTAAAACTCCAGAAGCAATGTAGTGCTAATGGATGGAACAGTCTGTTACTTGCTTAATTAGTTATGTTAAACAACTTGAGCTTTGGTGTTAGCAAATTCACTTAATCACAGTAAATAATGAGGATTATAATTGAAATTGTGCCCTTTTGCCCCTTGCAGAGTTACTAGATTGTGCCGAGTTTGGTTCGCACCTGCTAAATCAGGGCTGATCAATGACAGGCAATGGCTGGACATAATAATGTATTTGCACCTCCTAGAAACTCTAGAGGAAGGAAATCCAGTTCAAACAAGATTTGAGGATCTGAGGAGTAATGTGAATGTGGAAAGGGACTGCAAAAGCAGAGAAGTGCTGGTACATGTTGCTCATGCAAATACAGAGAGGCCAGGAAAGCTGATTCTGAGCCCAGACTGATTACAGCACAAAATCAGGAGCTCTTTCTGAGCCAAGGGGAGTGGGGGAATGTGGAACTTAAGTTTGTTGTTACTGTTTTCTGAAACTTGATTGAAAAGACTAAACTGAAAAAGTTGTAAAGACTATGGAACGCCTTGGAAAAAGTCAGAATCTTCATTATGCAGTGGTACAGATGCATGTTCATAGCAGAAAAGGTATAAAAAACCTGATGGGTTAAAAAAGATACTGTCCAGTGGCTATTCCAAGCTATTCCAGGGCTGTACAGTATTGGCTGCACATTTTGCACCTTTTGTGCAGTCTGAGATCAAGGAATGCATTTCCTCTTTGCAGGTCTAGTGACATGTATTCATCCACAGCATAAAAATATTGAGTGAAATATGACAATACTGGCATACAGGGGTGCAAAATGAATTTATAAGTAATTTGCATGAAAAGACTTCATTTGGATGTATATGTTCTGATCTGATCAATGAGGGGAAAACTTTGCCCTTAGTTTCCCTTCCTACCTCCCTCTCTTTTCCTCACAGCTGTAGTGCACACTACCTCTCATCCAGCATATTTTTGCTGTTGCCTGCCTTCCCTGTGACCTTGCTTTGGTTTCTGTCTAAATAAAAGCCAAGTGTGCCCATCTGTGGAGGAGAAAAAGGGAAGAAAAACCAACCCAAACCTAATTTCCTAAGGCAGCTGCCAACTGCAAGTTTCCCAATAATTGCTTTGTGAGATGGAGCAGAGTAAAACAAGTTCCCCTGGCCTCAGACCTTGGGCCAAAGGATTGTTTCCAGCCCTGTGGGGAATGCAGAAAGGGAGCATGGCAAAATGTCACTGCTCAGGAATATTGGGGAGCAGAGACCTCCACATGAAGAACCTGAGCTGGGGCCAGGCCCTGCCAGGGGAGAATCAACATGTGAAGAATATCAGCTCTCCATTGCTATAGTAACAAGCTGCAGGAATCCTCTCTGCTATCATTAATTTGGGAAAGTGATCTCCCTGTGATAAAAGCAGGACCACCAAGCCCACACCTGAATAGGTTTAGGTTGTTTCCCTTACAGTAAAATCCCTGAGATTGCTGAGTGGGTGTAGGGCTGTGTTATTGGGAGCCTCAAGCAATAGGAGCAGCTTCCAAGTGATTCAACAATCACTTGGTTGAATTCAGAGCCTCAAGTTTCCCATCTTCCCCAATTTTTAATAAAATCTAAATCATTTAAAAACCCTACCAAAACACCACTACCACAAAAAAAAAAAAAAAAAAACCCAACGCCCTCCAACCCCAAACGATAACAATGCAAACAAACAAAGCTCCCAAAAAATCTAAAAACAAAAAACGACCAAACCAACCAACCAAAATCCCTGGTGACCTTGGATGTCTTTGACAGAATCTGCATAATATATCCTGGATCTGGGGCTCTTGTTTTTCGAAGCAGTGGATAAAGCCAAGGAAGAATTGATAATTCTTGCTATGAAAAAGACTTTGAGAAAGATATTATGAAACATTTCATGGCAGCTGCAGACTCAGGGCATGCTGGAGCTCCTTCTAGTTTACTTAAGTGCCTCAGGCAGAAATTTGTTTGCCTGCAGAACTGAACATTAGAGAAAAAAGCTATAAGCTATCCACTAGCAATATATGAAGCACTAGGAATGAATATGTCAAACCTGACTTGAAATGAATCTACTGTGGAGCCTGTGATATCTCTTTAGATATGCTTGGTCTTGTCTGAGATAGAAATAAACTTTTTGATGAGTATAATGAATGCCTGTGAATGAGGGAAGGCCTCAAGTTGCGCAGGAAATGCAACAAGAAATAAATAGCTATTGCAGGCTGGTGAGATCTCAGAGCTGAAGATGCAATCAGCAGTTGTGTGTCACTGGAGCTGGTGCCTGTGCACACTAAGGCAGGAGCCCAGGAGCTGTCCCAGAACACTGACAGGAGCCAGTGGAATTGATTTTTTCATTTTTAAGCCTGAGCAGAGGAGCCCCAGCTTTATCCCAGGACCCCACTGTGGTAGGTTCTATTTAAATGCAAAGCCTAAAGAGATTTTCTTCTGGAAAGATCATTGTGTTCGTGTTGTGAATGAGACACTTGCAGTTTGTGCTGCAGTATGAACACATTTATGATTTATTTAACATTTACACTGATTGCAAACAGTGAGCCCTGCTTTTACATGCAGCTGAAAACCACAGAATCCTCATTCATTAGCCAGGTAATGCTGGCTACAAGGTGTGGTGAGAATGCAAGAAAAGCAGACAAGATGGATAAACAGCAGAAACAAACAGTGCAGGCAGCTGGAGAGGTTGTCATGTTGGTGTGTTTTTAAGAAAGGTTTGAGCTGGGCTTTGCACCCTGAGCTTGTGGGAACCAGCTGGTGAAAGCTGCTGTAAAACCATAATTTCTTGTTGTTCACAAATTTTTTTGACCTTCATATTGCACCTAATGAAGGTTGCTGGTATCGACTTGTGCAAAATCAGGTATAAAGCTTGGACCAGTTCTTGTCAGGAGGGCTGGAAGTGAATTATTAGAAAATTGCTTAAAAGGAAAGCAAGAACTCTAAACCCCATATTACTATTCCTATAAAATATTGTCATTTCCCCCAGACAAGATACCAAGTTATAGAACCACAGTATTAAAATATCTATAAACATTTAAAATAAATCAAATATTCTCCTTTTGGTTTGCTTTAGATTGCTTTATAATTAACTAATGTGCTTTCCTGAAACCAGTTTTATATTGTCCTAATGGCTTTGGCTACAAAATGAGATCAACTAAATGACTGCCTAACCACAAAGACCTTTAATGATCTTTTAGGAAGCTCTGCATTACCTTGGGCTGAAAAATTTTGTTGCTGCACAATAACACTTACATGCACTACAGAACATTCATATTGCATAAGAATCAGGAGAATGAAATTCCACATACAAGTATTCATTTCTGGGTTGTCAATACTCCATGAGAGTTTCAGGAACAGGTTTTTTTTTTTTTTTTGTAATTTCTTTTTAATAACCTGCTTTAGCAATATACTGAGAAAGGATTTAAGTCCCACTGAGGTGGATGCTGAAGCTCCATAAATGTGATATATATCAGCTGAGCATTTGTCCCTGTGGCACTTAAGATACAGTTATACCTGCTTTCCTGAATTGAGACCACAGAGAGCTACCTCACATTAAGGTGGTTAAAAGTGCATAAAATATTTCAAGGGGGTTAAAGTGAAGGTAGGGTTGGTGGTGGCTGTTCTTAATAATATAGGGAAAAAATAGAAGCAACATAAACACAAAACAGACTCTGCCTTCAGAGATAAAAACCTTTTAATAATTAACCTTTTATCACAGGAGATGTTTGATATCATTAGTAAATCTCTTCTCTCCACTGAAGGAATTCAGTGGTCTATAAAGCAATTGCAATTCAGAATCATCATTTCATTTAATAGCCTGTAGCATTGTTCTGGAGTTTTGCTCACTCTGGGCAGTGTACTTTTAATTAACTCATGTAGTACCTTATTGGGTTTTGTTATAGAGAAGCTAGAGGTCACCAAATGCAGTCTATTCCACTATAATGTGTTTTTTTGTTTAATTATACCTCTCCTGCCTTGCTTTCTCCACTAATACTGGATCCTGACAGCAGTTAATTTATTATATTTTGATCACTGAGTATTTTTATATGGTAGATGATAATGCAGGAATCTTTTGAGGGGGAAAAACAACCAAGACTTATAACTGACAACAAGAAGAATGTTTCTTTCATTAAGTTTTTGGGGAGTTAACTTGATTAGATCATAATAGTTCAATGAAATGTAAGAAGTGAAAGCTTTTTATTGGATTGCCAGCAAAGAGATATTTCCTGATGCCTGTTTGGATTTCAGGTATGCAGTGCCTTCCTTCTGTGTCCTCAGGAGAATGAAATACAATGGCAGGGACCACCAGGCTTTCCTGTGCACCCTTCTCATGCCCATAAATTTTATTTCAGCTCATATTATTTGGAATTCCTGGATGCTTTTGGCTGAGAACATTTCCCAAAAGAAAAAGTGATGTTTTAAAGTGTGACCTGTTGTCTTTAGAAAGCAACATTGTCCCATATGGAAGAGCTTTGGGTGATGTAAATTTGCAAGAGGAGGTTACTTCAGAAATGCCTTACAAATAATATTCAGCAGAGAATAGAATGAGGAGCTTCCTTTTGAGCAACTCTCTGTGTTCTGAGGGTGTTTGGTTGCTGAAGGTGGCAGGAATATTCAGGAGATGTGTCTGTGATCCTGCCAACAAACCTTTTCATCCTCTGAATATTTTGATAAGAACTGAGATTAATTATTTCATTCTAAAATAATTTAACTTGTATTCTAAAATAATCATGAAGCAGAATCTGGCAGGAAAAGTAATGCCTTTACTCTTAACAGTGCTGTAAGACTCTGCTAACTATTCTTTAAGCAATGAATTCCTTTTCATGTCTGTTGAACAGCTGCAGCCAGTTGTCTGCATGATTTATGGGCTACTTGCGTGACAATTCTGGGGTAGTTAGTTGGTCTCATACACTGTTGTAGCATTTTGTGAATATATTATCAGTTGCTGAAGTCTCTGTTCTCTTTGGATTTTAGTGTTGAGAAGTTTCTGAAAGGACAAGGAGGAATGAGATGCTGGAGGAAGCCAGACAGTAGCATTGTCAAAACTGTCAGGCTGACAGAGTTCTATTTCCAAAAGCAGCTTAGCTTGCTTAGGTGTCAGGAGACAAATAGGTTTCTGAAATCAGGTTCCTGAGCACCTAAATCATTCTTGACAGCGTTTAAAACTTCTGCATGTTGAATGCACTTGTTTAAGTTCTCCCCTTCTTTAATTTGGAGTAAGTTTAGTTCTTTGAACTAATCCATATCAAATTAGTGACTTCAGTGGAATTTATTTTTTTGTTTAATTAGATATTTAAGCAAACATTATGAAGACCAAAGTGTAACAGGCCATGTGCAGCACAGAAATGGTTTCTTTGGCTGTAAGGTTACCTCATGAGTTTTCATAAATGTAACATTTAATTCCAATTATTATAAATATAGCAATGTCTGAAGCACACCCTGTTTGCTGAGCTGGCTTCTATTGAGTATAGGAGGGGGGCTCATAATCTGTCCTTTTTAGGATGGCCACTGTTTGGTGCTCAGTGGCCTCTGAATATTTGTGAGTTGCAGGTTCCCCATAACCCAGACACCCTCCCCAGGCTGTCAGGAGTTTATTGGCCCTGGTAAAGCCCCTGCAAGCACAGCATGAGGGTCACCCTTAGGGCAGCCCAGGGAGTCTTGCAGCTGCTTTGGCTCTGCAGTCAGTGCTGGCTGTGCTGGTTCTGTGGCAGTTCTGTACACAGTCCCCTGGGTGGCTGTCCTGCTCCCTTCCTGGTGGATGCAGGAGGGGCTAATATAGGGACCAGAATTAGTGGGAGATATAAGATAACTACTCTTGAATGTAGAAGTGGGTATTAGCATGGAGATTATTTCTTGCTGATATAGTCAATAAAATTCTTTATAGAAGTGGCTGAAGGAGGAGAAGGAAATTATGGCAAGCACAGAGCTGTGGTGTTATGGCTCAACATTTAAAATCAGAGTCAACAACTGCATAAATTACCATGGCAGTGCAGTGCATTCTGCACCATAAAAATATTTGAAAGACTTATTTACACTCAGATTGACTGAGCTAATGTTTTTGCCTAATATGAGCAGCATGTGTATTCAACTGCTTGTATTCAATACTCTACAATAAGAGTTGCATTTATCTTGAAAAACACAAAGAAGTGAACAGGCTTATTCCTGGTGTAACTAGCACTCACTGCTGAAGCTGTTTGGAGCCCTTGTGCTGGTTCTGGTATCCAGGGGTGCCTGAAGGGTCTGAAGGCAGCTGTGTGCATCTCCCTGGGGCAGGAGTGGAGGGCTTGGCACCCATGGGCCACCAGCAGCATCCTCCAGCTCTACCTCACCCCATGAGTGCCCACCTGGGTGCCACTGGCATCTGCAAAGTTCTGCTGAGTGTCCTTGTGGAAAAGGGAAGCTTGGAGTGCAGGCTGGGGAGAGGAAAAAGGCAAAGCAGAGCCAGGAAGAGCCCATTTGTTTATTATCTTTTGCATGTAATTCATATTGAATGTGTTGCTCTCTCTCTGCTGTTAATGTGCCCATATTGGGTGGCAATGAGGAAACCAGTTTGATGATTGTGTAGCACAGTAATTAAAATTTTACTGCTGAAAGATAAAACTGGGCTGCACACCTCCTGTTAAACTTCAATCTTGCCTTTAAACCTTTCAGCTGATGTCAGACCTCAGGATGGTTCTATATAATCAAAAGATTTTCCAAGAAAAACAAATCTCTTCCTTGTTGAGGGTGAAATTGGGAATCTTTCCATTCTGCAGCCTGGTGCAACCATGCAGATTGCTGAAACCATCATTTCACTGTTGTGTAAAGAGACACACCTGCACAGGTAGGAGTTCAAGGCTGCATTCAGGACAGAGCCACACAGATCACCAACCACCAGAGCAGGCCCTACATTTGGACTTAAGGGTGGCCTTGTTTAAGGAAATAACTATGGCAGTTTTTTAAATTCTATCCTGGTTTACAACTAATTGAAAAATATGCACATTAGACTTGTCTGAGGGTTTTCCTGCTCTCTTGGTAAGGAACTGAGGTCTTGAGGTAGCCTAATTTCATACACATATGCCCATTTTATCACAGGTCATTAAATTTAAAATACAAGTCTATGTTTTTTGGATTTTCCCCTAAAAAAATCACTTTTCATCTTCAGTGTCTTGCAAATATCAGGTCAAAATGCTGACAGAGGCAGGAAAAAGTAGAATGTATCTAAATTTACATATTGTTTTGTTCCAGAAACAGTGTTATTCTCACTATTCACATTTGTCTTTCTTCAAAGCATCATAATTTATTGCTTAGTCAGCACAAGTCATGTGATATCAGTAGTGTCTTCCTTGTATTTTTCATGCAGTAATTTACCCCTTGAGTTACTCCCAATTTACCCTAATGGGTTATAATCAATGCAAGTGGTAAAGTTGACATTTAAGTGCACAGTTTAAAGTTCTGGTTTTTCAGAGCATTTTTCTCAAGGTCTCAAATGGCCACAGGGTAGGAAGAAGTAAAAGTCACACATCTGAAAAAAACCCATCTTGCTTTTGAATCCTTGTCAGTGCTTGTGGTGGATGTTCCCTCTGTGTGTGAGGGGACAGCAGCAGCAGCTGTGCCCTGGGTGTCCCTCCCAGGCAGGGCTGCAGCCCAGGAGTGCCATTATGGGGCTGGATGTGGCTCTGCCAGGGCAAAGGAAGGGAATTCAGTGTCAGGGTACATTCACCTGCTGAGGGAGCAGCACCAAGGTTGAGCCTCTTGAATTGTCTAAGGGAAAACTCCCATGTGAGGGCTGTGATTTTTGGGGAAAAATGTGTTTAAGAAAGAAAGGAGGAGGCAAAATCTATTTCACCCTTGATGAACCATCCTAGCTGAATGAGTATGAAATTCTTTTTCATCTGTGATGTATAGTCATACCTCCATGCTGAGGTGTGAAAGGATAATAAAACCCCTCTCACTCCCTGTGGGAAGGCAAAGGGGTTCTCAATGAAACCCCAGCTCCAGGGCTGGAGACTGATGGAGCAAAGCACAGGGGCACAGGCTGAGGTTATTTTACTGTAACACGAGTGGCATTTCCCTCCAGCCCTGCCAGGGCTGCTCTGCTGGGTTGCAACAGATCTCCAGCCAGGACAGGAGACTGCTCTGGTATTTTCTGTCCTTGATCTTTGGCTAAACTGAAAGCGAACTACTCAGATCTGACTGAAACATAAAATATTCTGGTCAATTTTTGTCTTGTTTCAGGCATTTCTTTCATGAATTCCCCTGGTTAGGTGTCTAGAAAGGATCAACTGAGGAGCTCAGGGATTCTTCAGACCTAATAGGACTAAGATTAATCACCTATAACTAGCTGTTACATAAGAGTGAGTTCTTAAATTTCTCTATCATATCATGTTAAGTAAAAGTTATTATTTTGAGCAAAATGAAAGTACTCTGAGACCATGGGAAAGTTTTTCAAAGCTATCAAAGTGAAGGACAGACTTAAAATGAAAATCTGTTTAGGAAAAGAAAAAATAAAAGACCAAAGACAAGTCGAATGTGAAATAGAATGGCTGCTTGATCTGAGGTTTAATGTTTCCAAACAATGATCTACACAGAGTGATGGTTGTGGTCAAGTAGAGTTGTAGCTATGCAAGACTTGGAGTCTTCTATTTTAATAGATATAGAAAATTGGTAGACAAAAATAGTTGGAAAGCATGACAGGAGTTTTGAACATGTTATTGATAGAATGAAATGGTTTTGTGAATACTGACCACTACACCTTCTCTGTCAGAATATTACAGCTATATCAGTTGTTTCCTTTGAGCTTTTGTCACTCTGGTTTTAGACATTGCTCACCTAAAATATCCCCCACAATAAAAGGAAAGTTTTTGGTTTATATTCTCTCCTTGTCCACCATCACCAACAGCTGCTGCAGTTGGGCAAAGCACAGTAAGCTCACTGACAATATTCCTTATTGTGCTTGATGTGGATAATGCTAAATGCTGCTTCACTCTCAAGTGATTGAATTCATGGTCTTTTACCTCTTCTGTGCCCTAAAAGAAGAAATAAGTGTGCAGTAAACAATAAAGGCCGCTGAATGGGGAGGCTCAAATGGTTTGGCAGACTAAGTTGTAACCTTTCTGGGATTGAGAATTTTAGTAAAGAATTTTAGAAAAAGGATGTCCCGTTTCTCCTGTTTAGAAATCTTTCCAGACCTAGGATTGGAGGTTATTTTCAAGATTGAATATGATTTGTGCTGTGTTATTCCAGGGGTCAGAGTTCAACATTCTTTAATAGCCAAATTTTCTATTGACCTCAAAGAGAGCTTCATAGGGGAAAGGACTGTGGGATTCAGCTCACAGTGATTTCTGTTCTTTTTTAATAAGGAAAAGTCTTGGCTAGCTAAAAACTTTGCATTCCAATGAAATACTGGTCCATCATTTGCAGAGTAAATGTACTGTTTAATATTAAAGAAATGACTCAGTCTTTTAGTGGCAAAGTTCTTTCAGGTTATTAAAGTAGCATTATAATTTCTGTTCTGCTGGTGTCACAAATGAAGTTCTGCAGGATGGTTGTGACCAATTAGCAGTAGGTTGAGCCTTGAAAAGGATCATTTTAATCGCTTCTTTCTATCCAGTGTTCAGTTCTTCAGTGTTGAATGAAGGTTTGACACTCAGTAGATTATCAAATCACTGAGTATGTCTCAGATTTTTTAAAAACACTAATAAGTAGGGCTCTTATCAGTAGTAAGGTCTTGTCCTGATGTCCTAATATAGCGTTCATTCCTTACATGGGCTTTTTCTCAAAAGTTTTCTGCAGAGTGATACAAATAGGTGCCATCAGTGAGCAGGGACCCAGTGACATTTGGGGAAGATGCTCTTTTAGAACAGGTTTGTAGTCCAGGCAGGCCAGAATACATCTCTGCACACTGGAGGCTTAATCAGCAAGAAAGGAGAAGAGGGGGTTAATGGAGTTAAACTGGTAGTTGACAAACATTATTAGGAAATGGTAATTATTTGATATTCTAACAATGAGGTTCTCTCTTTAGCACTTTTTTCCCCACATATTTTACCATCCTCGTTTACAAAAGTTTTCTACAAGCTTACATCATAATTAGTAACAAATGTAGTGTCACAGATCATTCTAAGTATCAGAGTATGAAGAGAAGAATGAGGTTGGATGTACTTGTAAGATTTGAAAATACAGAAGAAAGAGTTTGACTGATGTTCAGAGCTGTTTGTAGGGGAAGAAAGTCTATTCATCTTGGTTTCTGGATCCAGAAATTAGCCAGACTCCCTCCTCTTACAGCTGTGACAAATGTTTCTTACAGCAATGCTAGTGGGAATAACCTATTTACAGATGATGTGAAAAATGAAAGATGATAAATCACCTCTTGATAATGGAGCTTGAGAAATTTTAAGCCAAAAATGAAAATGGGTATTTATGATGGTTCCAAGGACGCTTTTAATAGCTGTCTGTTCCATTTTCCCCCCGCTGTCTAGTGTACACAATGCTATAAAAACACACGGGGCTTTTTGTGATAGAAGTGTCATTCAGAATTAAGAGATTTCTGCATGGTTATGCACACTCATGGTTCTGTGGCTGCCTGGTGGCTGGAGTCTTCATTTCCTGATGCCTGGATCCTCTGAGTGCTGGATTGTTTGACAAGCCATATGCCCATTTCCCTGTATATATTCAAGTGGTTCCTCTTTTCCCCTGTTGATTCTCTATTGCTCTCTTTTACAGATTTATTAAAAATGCTGTAAATTTGATAAATTGGTTATTGTTGTTTAAATTTGGTATTAGCATAAACACAACCCCAGAGCAGAGCATTTTTCAGGAAGGCCAGCAGAACCTGACCTGCAGTGGGTAACCTTGGCTGTGTCCCTCCCTGAGGTGTGACAAGAGCCTCCTGTTGCTGCTGTGCCCTGGGAGAGCAGCATCTGAGCTGTCTGCAGAAGCATTAAATGGCCTGTGTGTGCAGCTGCTCGGGCTGCCACTTCCACTAAACCCTTCTCCTCTTCTCCTGGGCTGTTTGCTATGGTGGATTGCCTGCAAGGCTTCCTCCTGAGCCTGGGCCTTCAGCCAAAATAAAAGCCAGAGACACATCAAAGCACTTGCTTAGAGGATCACCAAATATTACTTTTAAATAGAATAGAAAACAGTATTTCTTCTGAAACCCTAGGCTGAGCATGGAAAATATTTTGTAAAGGAGAAATTTGGAAATCCTGGGGAAAAGTAATTGTGTTGGACAAATGCATGTGCTTGCCAAGCTTAAAAAAGGACATCTTGGGAGCAGTAGGCTTCAGAAAGGCCTTCAGCCACTACAGCTTGATTAATAGAAATGATAACTGCAGAAGGATTTTGTGAATAATCCAAAACCCATAGCATTGACAATAAAGCTTGTGAAGTGCAAGCAAGAGATTATTTTGCAGAGCCTGACTGAGAACCAATTTGAACTTGGAGTAGTGAGTTCCCAAAAGTAATTGAAGGGAAATATAAGTATATTAATTAAAGAGAAAGAATTAAAAGGAAATATAAATATATTTCTATAATATAAAATATGTTTGATTATTTTTCTTTGTCATTACAAAATAAATTTCCTGCTGAGGAAGCCTGACTGGCTACAGGTGATATTACCCTGGGCAGGCAAAGGAGGTGCTGAGTTTCAGAGGCTCTGCTGTAAGCCAACACTTGAGCTATGGGCTGGCTGGTTTTGTTCAGTGTAGCTAAGTTGGTGTCAGACCTCTCAGCTCTGAGGGGTTCCTGAGCAGCACAGAAACATGGAAAAAATGTCTCAATGCTGACCAAGTGACAAATCCCACTGATGCACCCCTGCTTATTCAATTGGAGTTTTACCAAGCTCAGGATCTGATCCCTCAAGAGTAGGTGTGAATTACATGCTCAGAAATGTTCCAGAATTACTCTGCCCGCTGATGAGCTGCTCTCCCCTGGGCTGGTGTCTGCACTGGGCTGTGCTGTCACTGCTGGATTCCTTCTGCTCCGTGAGCAGCCGATCGAACTGCACACTGCAAACAAACCCTCAGCACGTGGGGACCAAGAGCAAATACTAAAGGCTGTGGACATCAGTCTTGGATCTTAACTTGCCTAAATATTTGTGAAACACTTTTTCTAATTATGTTCCCAATGCTAGTAAAAATAGAAAAGGCTCCTGAAGATACTTAGCAGATAGTTTTAGATACCTGCAGACCCTGCTCATTGTTTTCTTTTGTTCATTTGTGTGTTCATAAAAATTGCTATTCTCTGTCAATTTTTTTTCAGATGTTTCCATCTCTTTTCTAAATTTTAATATTTATTTGCTTTTTTCCTCTGGAGAGTACAGAGCCCCTGGTATCTTAAACTGGCACACTTTGATGTGTGAGGGTGAAACATTTTTTGCAGTATTAACAGCAGTGAGAGGGATTTAGCACTCTGTAGCACTACAATACAGAGAAACAATCTTCCCCAAGACACAGAGACTCATTTTGTATAGGGTGCTGTCTTTCATATTGAACTATTACTACTGAACCCCAGAATAAGCAGCTTTTACCTTTTAATATATAACCTCAGAGCATCTGAGATTAAATTGAAGGGAAAGTACACTTAATTATACCGTTCATATTTATTCACCATATTTCTTTGAAGGCAGGTTTTATACACGATAATACAAAAATATTTGCTTTTCAACATTTGATATGAATTAAAGTCTCTGTGCTGTAACCACAGAGCACCTGGGTTTGCTACAGTCCCTAAGGTTACAGATTTGGGTTTGATACTTTTTTTATTCCTCCACAGAGGATTTACAATTTCTCAATTTGAAATGTATTCCTGGGAAAATACTGCTGATCTCACTGTCAGGAATATATCCTCTCACTATCCTATCCTCAGTGAGGAATATTTGTGGTATGCAAGGTTAGAAGAAGATTTCTTTTTGTGTCAGTAGGTAGATTACAAAGCCTTGCTGCAATTCATGTCTAGAAAGTTATTACAGAACATTCTAGATTAAGAAGAAAATGTTAGACCTTAAATTACTTGAGAGCAGCTCCCTCCCAGGAGCTCACAGCAATGCTGCACAGTGCAAAGGGCCTGTTCTGTTCAGTTCCTGCTGAACATGAGCATTTCTCTCTATGGCAGTTTGCTGAGTGCCCTTCCCCTTTGTTTATAAAAATACCCTGCAAGACACTGATTTTTCGGATTTAAATGTACAGCTAAGCAGCCTGCTCTGATTAAATAATTATTTTTCCTGAGGGTATTTCTCTTTGCTCTTTCAAGAAGGATTTAAACATCTCTAACCTGCTAGTAATGCACGTGTGGTATCATCATGCTTAAAAACCCATGTTAACAAACTGGCTTGGCTGGAGGTTAGGCTTTTGCAGTTTGCTGCCAAGTGGTTTGGGATGTCTTTCGTGACTCACTTGTGGGTTTGCAACTCAGATTATGCAGTATCTCAAATGTGTGCTGTGAATTTTAATTCCCTTTTATGCTCTTTCTGTTATGGGTGTGGAATGAGGAGCAGAGACACGAAATAGCAGTGAGAGGCACTGTAGTATGAAAACATGCTTATGAGAAATTTGATGTAAAATTGCTACAGATTGTGCAAAATAAATATTGTGACTGTATTTTTAAAAACTGTAGAGATTATATTTCTATGTTTGTGTTACACTAATTTGTTGTGTTCTTATACAGATCTATGCCCATTCATGCCTACTGATCAGTTGTCATTATCCTAAGCCCTCAAGAGGATGTTTGCTACAATTAACTTCAGTACTCATGTTAAACTTCATGGTCATTCAATTATAACTTTTGATCTTCAATATTTAAGTTATTTTACCCCCTTGGATTTTAACATGATGGGGTTGCTCAGAGCCCTGTCCAGCGCCATCCTGTGGATGGGATGGAGCATCTCCCACCTCCCTGCACAACTGAAAGGTTGCCATAAGGACTTCTCAGAGCCTTCATTATACATTGTGGTTTCTTCAGTGCTCTGGGTTTCTTTTCTGAGTTTTTCTACAATTTCTTCTTTTGACAATGTTTTATGGTGCTTTTCCTGTTCCTCACTTTGGCTGTGCTTGATCTTGTGTTAAGTAACTTTTATTTCCCTGTGTTAGAGGTGACATTTCTGTCTCTGTAGCAGGATTTAAGGAATTAAGAAATGGCAGGAGGTGAAGGATCTATACCAGCAGCCTGTGTCTGCCACTGCTGTGCATGCACTGGGCAGGATAATAGGTGCTGGGGAATATAAATGGTCTTTGCTTTCCTGGTCTAGACACTGCCCTGAGGAGGTTACACCCACACTTTGGAGGCTCTGTGGGAATGGCCTCAGCAAGCTCAGCACTTAACAGAAAAGCCATCCCCTTCCCAGTGGGGAGAAAGCAGAGGGGAGCTGTACCTGCAAGACAGGAAACAGAGCAATAATCAGGTTTATTACTGTGTATTTCTATCCTGCCCTGTGCTGTGGATGTGTTGCTGGGAGAGTTTTATAGGTGCCCTGAACCTCCCTGCCCACTCCTGTTGCTGCTGGGGCAGCCTTTGCCCTGTCCCCCTTGTCCTGAGCACCAGCTCAGGCAGCCCCCAGTGCTCTCAGCCTCTGCCAGGGAGGAAAAGCTGGGCCACAAACCACATGTCCAAAAGAAAAATTTCAAAAGGGCAATTTTTATAAACACTCACTGTTTCATTGTCTTCTCCCGCTTACTAAAAAAATGCATGAAAATGAATGATGATGTAGAATTATTGCACCCCTAACTGAGCAGACTTACAAACATTTGCTACCTTTTGTTCTTTCTAATCTAAATTAGAATCTGTGAATAATAATGGGGGGGGGCACAAAAGTAACTCTTCTGAGCAAAGTGTCAGTATGTGAAGTCTTACTGCTCAGAGCAATACTTAGTGAGCTAAATGCTGCCTGTAAGTGTCAGTAAGTATCAGAGTATAATTCTTTACCAGTGCTCCTTGTTCCTGAGGGTGGTCACTCTGAGTCTGTCACAGGGACTCCAAAATTGTGAGCAACTTGCTCTGACCAAGGCTGTGCCCAGCTGTATCCTCAGTCAGTGCAGGAGCTGTACTGTCACTTGTTGTTGCAAAAGCTTTGATCAATTTTATTTAGTTGCTTTATTTTCACCCACAGTCTTGTGTTTAGTTAAAAAAACTGTAGAGAATGTATAAGGGAAAGGAGACCTTAAGCTGTGGTGTGGAGTAATCGTTAAGAATGTGAAACATATTTCAAATGTTAGTTATGTCTTAGCCAGATGATTTTAAGGGTTCTGGAGAGATCTCTATCTTGAACAAACCAAGCTCAGGAATGGGATGTATGAAATGGGATGTATGTACAAAAAATAATGATCAAGCATGTTTGACATTTGTCTAGCAGAAAATGACATTGTGTTCCATACATTAGAAATGATGGTATGGTACATACTCTCTCCCCTCATTATATGTTACATGCAGGATCTTTTCTGGCTAGTCCTGAATGAGTAACTGTTATAGATATTGTCTCAAAGATCTGACTAATTCTCAGTACCTTTTCATTTTCCTAATCTTAATTAAATCTGTGACTCAAGAGGATGCATGATGAGAATGAAAAAAGTCAGCTTGTATAAATCAAAAGCAGCGATATGAAATCACATCGATCAGGATAAAAGTGTCTTTTGTACGCAGGCTATTAAGCACTTCTTCTTTACCCCCCTGCCTTTTTGTTTGTTAGATTGAAGGGACAGAATTGCTGTTCAGCTCTTGGAGCAGACAGAGGGGGGGATTCTGCAGCTGGTACAGAGGCCCCTTGTGCAGAGGAGCTGCACTGCATCTCTGGTTGCTGAGCAATGAGCTGTGCTCCCAAAGGGCTCCGGCGTTCTCCCTTCCGCCCGCCCCAGAGCAGCCACTGCTCCTCCCTCGGCCCTGTGGTGTCCAAACCCCCCCTTCCTGCTCAGGCCATTGGAACCACGATCCACGTGGGCTGTGGTTAAATAAATCCATGTGGCTGTGGGTTCTGTCACCAGCTGGGAGCTATATACATATCATGAACAGGATGAGACTGCTAGGACAGAGCTGGTTCATTTTCCAGCATCAGCCTCATTACATGGTTATGACAATGGGAAGATGCCAACAGCTCACATCCTAGGCAGCAGACCAAGAATTTAATGTTACAACTTACTTTATAAGTTTTTTGACCAGTCACACAAAGCAAAAACATATTGACAGTAGTTCTATCTATCTATAAGCACACATACCTTTTGTTAAAACAATGCCTGCTAATTTAGAATACAATACCTGCTTGTAAGCCTTAAAACACAATGCCCAGAGCTCCATTATTAAGCTTAGAACTTCCTAATATCTTGCTAGATAAACTTTTCTGCACCTTAGGGAATTATTCCAGACAACTGTTAATACACAGACCATTGTTCTATTTGTCCTTACTTTTCTACTTAGATAATTTTTCTGCTGACCAGTCTTATTAGCTTTAATCATAGTTCTGCTATCTCTGAGGCCTGTCTTTTGTAGCTTTCCCAAAACCCACTGATTTTGTAGATTCCCACAGGTTCCAGGCTCCCCCAGTGAGGGTCAGACCAAGTGAGGAGGCAGTGCTGTCAGAGCAGGGCTGGGGGCACAGGCAGGGTCAGCTGTGCCTCTCTGCACAGTGAAATGCCAGGAGTGGAGATCCAGTCCTTGGCACAGCAAAGCAAAGCTCTCCTGACTGGCTCCAGCCCCATGCCCAACTGGCAAAGTTGTGTTTATTTATGGCAGTAGCTGTGAGTTTGTTGGAGTGCCATAGTGTTTGCAGGAAATCACACAAATTGCTGATTCCAGTGGATCAGACTCTGTAAGCCTGGCTTGAGCAGAGGATGTGTAAGAGTTTGCAGGAACTGCTTTTCTTAATTTGACAATGTCTTTTGATAAACTGATGCATCTGTGGTGCATGCTCAGAGCTGTCTGGTAGTATAAATCAGGCACTACTTCATTAGTCTAGCTTGAAACCAGCGCAGGATGAAGAATTTTATGCAGTTCTGAGATTTTGCCAAGTTTTTGGGAAGTAGGATAGGAAGTGGTTTATTGTAAATCAATTTGGCTATATGCTGTTCCAGTAAGTAACAAGAAAAGTTTACTTGATTCACATTTAAGCATTGGAACAGCAAACTAATAAAAAGAGATGGTTTGGTTTTTTACATATATCTATATATAACCCCTGATATTCAGTCAAAATATTGAATTCAGCTATTTTTCTGTCCAGACCCTTTGAAATAAAAAGATACTAACACCTTGGGGCAATTTGAGTGATAAGAAGTTGATTTAGTTTCATCTGTTGAAGTCTGAGCTTAAAAAAAACATGTTCAGGTCTGCTGATTTTTTGGTTTATTCTTTGTTCAAAGCTTTTTTGGCAGATTTACTGTGGGCAGCTTTTGGTATAATTGAATTGATAACACTGGAATTGGGGACTGGGTTGCCCTATGAAATTAGAAAACCGGAACACGCCTTCCAGTGATGGAAAATGCTGTTTTCCTTAGGAGCCTGACTGATGGTAAATATTCCCTTGGAGAGCTTCAGAAGGGCTGTGTGGCACTTGGCAAATGTTTTGATCAATATTAAAATTCCAGGTGCAGCTTCCATGCATCTAGGGGCAAGACTAATCCTTTTTTATTTAAACTGCCATAGCTGTGTTAACTTTCCCTCCTTGCAGATCCCCTCTGTGCAGCCCTAGAAGATGTGGAAGCAGCAGCTGCAATCTCTGTCGCTCAGGAAATGTATTAAAAATGAAAGGAATGCATGTCTTGAGCATTTTGTCCTTGTGCTATTTTGGTGCAGAACATCATACATTTAGTAAATATGTGAAGATACGAATGCCACAAAGTCACTGCTTGAGATCTCTGAATTTTTGTTTATCTGGGTTCAAAGTCAAGTATTGCCTGGGAGTATGTCTTTTTGAATAAAGCAGGGATTCTCATTTCCCAGCCCAGGAAGCATTGACAGAGCAGGGCTTGGCTCAGCATCAGGAATAAGGAACAAACAGACTCCTTGCCCCCAGCCTCTCCCAGTCCTAGGGAGGCAAGAGTGGCTTCTGATAAATGAGTTTAAATATGAATTGCATAATATTTCACAGCAATTCCAGATCCAAAAGTGTAGTCCAAGGAGAAAGTTCTTAGAGTAATTTAGTTTCCAGGAGAAAATTTAATTTTAAACAGACTGTAATAAGAAATAAAATGAAGATTAGATATGTATCATTTTATAATCAGTGTCAGCTTTGCTACTGCAGATTAAGTGCTATTACCTACCTGCTGAAATTCAAGGTTGAAAAGGCTTATTGTTGCTCAGAAAGCAGTGTTCTAGTCAGAATCTAGAGTGTATTTGTAGTGTACATGCTCTGTTTTCAGTGGTGCCGTGTATCTGTGCAAGGGTCTGAAGGCAGTGCCCTTAATGAGATGCTTTAGCTTGAACGGGTCAGGAGGTGGGGCACGATGGCCACTGCAGGTCCCTCCCACCTGAAACAGTTCAGTTCCACTACCCTGAGTGCCTGGCAGTGCTTGCATTTCTGAATTCCTCCTTGGTTTGGGAATAGTGAGCTAATAAAGGTGTGTAATATGAGCTTGCTAGGAGAAGTTTAAGATAGGCTTTTTGGGAAGACTAACGTTGGGTTCTCCTCTGTAAGTCACCTTAGGTACTGGGGCAATTTGATATTACACTGCAGCATTTTCACTCTGGAGCAGCGCGTTGTGGTGCCACGGGGGGGTTCTCAGCCTGCTCAGGGACTGTCCTGCAAAGGGTTTGTCTTGCAGTGGCAAGAAGATGATTTACTCTTTAGGATCATGTCCTTTCCATCCTTCTGGACCATTTTAGGGACTCTCCTCACTAGTGAGCAAAGTTAAGAGGCTACAAAGGGGCCTAAGAGAATTTTGTTTCTCTTCAAATCATTCCAGCATGCAAATGTCAAAGACCCACAGCCAAGCACTAACCAAAGACAGGTTTGAATCCAGTGCCTTTATATTTGATAGTGTTCCTTTTGAACAGCTTTCTGATGCATTTATTGTGTTTCATCTACTTTGTAACAGACTGTTTAAATAATGAAAGACACACAAAAATGTTTTTTAAACTGTGAGCAAGATAAGTTCACACACTGCATTACATCTCCCCTGTGGCAATATCTACACCTGAGGGATTCCCTCCCCCTCCTTACAACTTTTGAATTATTCTGTCTTGTAATATTTTTCTCCAGCAGTGTTTACAAAGGAGAAGTTTTGTTGAAATCAGGATGGGTTATTTTGGGAGTGAGATTTGGTCCCAAGAGAAAGTTTTTTTCAGAAAACAACACACAAAGGCAATGACTCAAGAAACCTTGACGATAATCCTGAAGTAGGCAGAGAAGTATATTTTTCACTTGAGCCATTTTTATTAAAAAAATAACTTTCTACCTTTGTACTTCAAAAGCATCAGCTGATGTGTGTTTCATTCTGTGTTGAAGGGGGTTTATTGATTTTTATGTACTTGTGCCATTGCAGATTTTGTATTCCACGATTTCTCTCACCTCAGTTACTGATCACATGTACTTTGCTTCAGCAGAACTGTGGTTTTCTTTGTTATGATTGAGTGGCAGCAAAAATGTGAAAATTTGCAGCAGTTTATCTGTATTTCTTATTCTGCTGTAAAATCCAATATATTTGAGAACTTGAACAACTTTTCAACTTTAAACCAAGACATATTTTACCTGTATGCAAGGTTGTTTGTCAGTGTATTGTATGGAAGGGAATGTGGCTGTTGGGGAGATTTCATGCTACTCTCAGAGCTCTGGAAAGGGCTGTTCATTATGGAATTGATGGCAATACAGGGTTGGTGGATTGGTTTTTTTTTTTGCTTCTTTTTGTCATTGAAAATCATCTTCAGAGTTAATTACTACTTATTTTTTTAAATTGAAGTCAAGTGTTTTTTCCAGGATTATGCTCGTTAAGAGCATGTTTGCTTATTTATAGATTCTAAATACTGTAAGGAAAAGAGGAGTAGCCAAGGAAATACTGAAGGGAAGAGACCTTTTAACGTTTTTTGTGGAGTGCATTTACATCTGTGTAACATGGTCTGTTCTAAACAAAATGCATCAGAAATTCTGCAAGCCCAGGCACAGCCAACAGCATGAAAAATGATGCAGAATAGCCCTACCTGAATATTTGTCCAGCATTTCCCACACCAATGGCTGTGCCTGCACAACACAGCATAGTAAATTCAGTGTGATGATCAGTCCATATCTGGACAGTATTTTGAGGGAATTTGGGACCAACAGTTTTTTCCTTAGTAACTTTAGAAACTATGAGCTATTTCATAGTAAATTTCATGTTACACTGTGCCCTGAGGCTTGTGGAGCTGCACTTCCAGAAGTCCTGGATAAATGTAGAAAATGTTCCCTTTCCCCAGACAGTTATCTACTGAGAAACTGAGACAGGGTCACAGGGGCCACAGAATTTGGTGCTGGAAAGGTCTGCATTGGACACACTCCTTGGCCAAAGAGCTTGTGCTCTTTTTCATATCAACTGCTTTGAAAATTTCCACCTTTGGCCTCCTTATAGCATGCAGCATATGGAATTTCCTTTAAAAAAATAAGCTCCAAAAAATATTTGATTTAATTTTAAGTTGGACTGAAGTCAAATTTCATGCAGGTTTTTGCTATGAATGAGGAATTCTGGCCAGTTTCATCTCCAGAAAAACTCATTCACAGAAGATTGCACTCCTCTGCCATCTTTCCATTACTGTCTGGAGTGATTAACATGCATAGATGCTTCAGCTAAAGAATAAAAAACCCCAGACCTTTTAATTTTGTAAGACAAGATTACATTCAGTAGAAAAACATTCATCAGTATTGTATGATGTGCTGCTTTTGTCTGGGATAAAGCCAATTTCCCTTGTTGGGGCTGACATGGGGCTGTGCTTTGGCCTTGTGCTGGAAAGGTGTTGATAATCAAGGCTGGGGCTGCACAACGCTTGGGAGGGGTCACAGGCAGGA
>WBNQ01014758.1:0-27567 GCA_013401375.1 Spizella passerina
TACCATGCTAATTAACAGCAGGAATAGGTTTGGACAAAATGCTGTGGTGTGAAAGGAAATGTTCACCTATCAAGGAGTAATACCAATGTTAACACATGCTTTAGTGTTTTGCTTCTTATGCCAAACTTCCAGGGCACTTGACACCTCCTGTGTCCCTGTGAATAGAAGGTCTAAGCAAAGATGGCATGAAGTGAAAATAATGCAAAGAACAAGGGCAGGAGGGATAAGTAGGGAAGTTTTCTCGACTGCACTCTGAACTGTGTTGTGGCACACAAGCTCTCCTGCCTCTGTGTCTCATTGTGACAGCTCAGCCTGAAACACAGCTCCCAACTTGATACACCTACAACAAGAAGCAGGTACAAGAAAAATCCAGAAACCAAATCAGTCATGTAAAATATGATAATTCTATAAAAAGTTGACACCTTTTTCATGTAGTTTGGTATTAAGCCAAATTATGTTAACACCTAGACAAAAAAAAAAACAATTTGAAAACCAAAAATTAATGCTAGCACATTGACTTTTTTCTACTAAAAATATCCAGCAAACTCAAACCAAAAGAATATCCTGGCTAGAACTGCCTACAGTTACAATGTAGTATGCATATGTTCTCTATGGGACTAGTCAAGCAATACTAAAGCTCTAAAAGTGTGTTTTAAGAGGAATAAGATTGATGACCCAGAAGCCCTAAACAAAAAATCACAACTTTTGTTTTAATAAGTCCTGTTCCTTCTGTCCTGTGTTTAGTTGTGAACAGCAGAATAGCTGTCAGCATGGCTTTTACACACAAAGAAAACTAGAATGATACAACCCACTCTTATTACCAAGACAGAAGCTCCAGTATGGCAGTATTGTGGTTGTTAAAAAGGCAGGCCAATAAAATTCTGCTTATTGTCTGAATGGAAATACTAAAGAGGAATGTTGCAAAAATTTTCTGAGAGGGATGCTGAAGAGCACTTTTAAATTGCTGGACAAAGGGACGAAACTGAGAACCTGGAGAAACCTGATCTACAGCTGGAGCCAATGCTCATTTGTCTCAATATTCCTGTTTCTGCTCAAACAACAAATGCTCTAATGTGAAACACAGCAAAAGAAAAAAATTTACTTCCCACATAAATTCTGTGTCTCACATAAATTAAGTTCTATGTCAGTGAAGCAAACAGTAAAGGCACATGATCTCTATCCCTGTATTTCCCTGCAGACTGAAAAAGCTGCTGACCTCAAATCTTAGTCTTCACACCAAGGTGGCAGAGATCCCCATTCTGTTTACTTTTCATCAAAACAGACAGAAGATCTCTTTATAACTTGCATGAGACATAGGCTCCTCAGAAGCTGAGCCTCAGAAGAAGGCACCAGCAGAAGACAACTGCTGTGAACCATCTAATGCTTATTTTCATCCTCAGGGACTTTTCTTTTGGTGTGGAATATGAAGCTAATATGCAAGACGAAATGCTACTCATGTTTCCAAAACTTTGGACCTTGTTACTTTATTGCAACTTGCTCATTTTGAAATCTGTCCTCACAACTGAAATACTACAGTAATTATTGCACCAGTTAAAGAACTGAGAATGTGTAATATTTCAGCTTCATACAGCCACTAAAAACATAATGTCCTTTGTCAGAATGTCTTGCAGGGGTGTACATTACAGATGTGTGTAGGAACCTGTGTGTGTACATATAGGCACAAAAAACTCTGGAAAATATTTCAACATCAACTACACATCTCACTCTTCTAATTAAATGTATTTTTTAAAAAATAAGTTCAACTATGAATGACAGTTTCATAAAAAAAAACCAAAAAACTCTGAACTGCAGCCCCACTCATGCCTTCAGTACACCAGGTCTTCTGGAAGAGCAAGGAAAGCTTCAGAATTGATGATTTCAGCCATACCCCATTTGACACAAACTGTGCAGAACCAACATTGTGCCAATAAAATTCTACAGCAGAAGCTATGGCATTTACTTCATCTAAAATATAGGGTGCAGAACATCCAAAACACAGCAACTTCCAACTGATTCTGCAGCTGCCACAGCTCAAGACTTCCTTACAAACTCTGCCATGGGATTTCCAGGAGAAGTTCCACAAGATTTTAAGACAAGGAATAAAATAATGGAGGGTGTGGGAAGGATGATACAGAAATGAAAAAACCATGTCTGAGTACAGTGACTCCCAAAACCTCTGTTCACATACAAGACACTTGCAGAAAACCCTGATGTCCAAGCCAGATATGCAATGCTTTCATTTTCCAGCCTCACCTGCTGGTAAGACTGTATCCTCTGTACATGATTATAAATGGAGGAAGGTATAAATTGACACATCACACTTGCACACTCATGACTTCAACATCACACTTACAAGGACCCTTCCCTTCCACCAAATTCTAAGTGACGCATGCAGACCAATGACATGCACGAAATTTTTTGGACTTGTCATTTCAGCTCCTGGCAAACTGTTACCAGCAATCCCTTAGTTTGTCTCTAGAAAAGCTGACTGCCTGGGAACCCACATAAGACCTGAAAAGCTATCCAACTGCTCCAGGTTCTATACAAAACTAAGAAGGCAATGTGGTTCAAGGAGAAATTACTTCACAGGACATATATGGCTATGGAACATACATCCTGTGTTGGGAGGGACACAACAAAAACACACACTTGTCTTGGAAGGGAAAAAAAGAATTTTCTCCCACACTTTGCTTTTAATCAATCTCCCCACAAACTCCCGAAGCCCAGGTTGTAGGGACTTGAGCTGAAGAACCTCCCATGCTGCTGAACACTGAAAGAGGGAAGTAGGTTTTGACCCAACCATAACCAAAACACTAAAAAACTCTGATTTTGGCCACAGAATGTTTCACTTCTTCATGCTGCACAATTCTTAGCATGAACCTTATGAAGCAAAAGCTGTATTGAATATTTGATTTTGATTTCTCAGTCAAAATATTTTTCCTTCTTTAAATGAATTCTGGCAATTTATTTCCATTAGTTTCTGCTTGTAAACAGCAATTAGCTATATTTTACAGCCAACTTACTCAAAAGAATGGCTGAAATAAATGTATTCACTGTTCATCTGACTACAGTATGTAGTATAGTATTTCAATGCTATGAAAAATCAAATCCTTCAGAAAAGGAGGAGGGTAACATAAAGGAATTATAAAAGGAAAAAAGAAACATTACTCTAAATTTTTCACAACCTTCAACCATTTCCTTTCCAAAACCAAGCAGAAAGTCAGAGGAATACAAAGAGCCCATAAAGATTCTCAACACCAATGCAACCACTCAACTTTGCCATACCTTTCAGTGAAGCTTTACAGTATTGCATTTCTGCTTCTGCTCTCTTCCAACTCATCTTCCTTCTCAACTCCAAAGATTACAGGTTGATTGTACAGACAGTATCTCATATATGCTGCTCCCAAATCCTCCCAACCCGGCTAAGCTTTGTCATTATCACGTTGTTATTGTCTTCCTCATCAAGTCCGTGTTCCACAAACAGGTCTCTGATTAAAGACAGACAAGTCTGCTTAATAACCATAGTCATTATCACCTGGTTTCAGGTGCTGCCTGCATAACACTTAATTTTCCTTATTTCTACTATGTTATAGGTATAATTGTATTTGTTGCCCTCTTCAGCATTGCTTTCGGGATGAATGAGATCAGCAAGCAAGCTCATAACATGAAATAAGCCTTAAGCTTAAGTTAATGCAAGCTGGAAAACAAAAAGTTGAAATAAGAAACTACGTAAAAAGCACACATGAAGCATTATTACAAGCAAGCATATTACTTTTGCCAAGCACTGTACATGTACCAACATATATCTGTGACTATGATCAAACAATTGAGCTCAGTCCCTGTGATTTAAAAATAGAAGTTAATGCTGTGGTGTGGGGGGCCTAAAGAAATTACAGTTCTGTATGCTCAACAACCAAGAATTACTGGAACACTGCTAGTCAAGCATCAGAATGAATTTATAATAAAGTGGCAAGAAGCTGTAAAATCAGCACTAACAATCCTAAGAGCAGTACCTGGATAAATAAAACACAAATTCATGTCTGCATGCCAATCAGTTTAGATACAGGTTCAAAATACTTCATGTGCATCCTGGCATGGCAATATTCTCTTAAAGCAACGTCTCTGTAATCACTCAGATGTTTGATTTTCCAAATACTTGGAATCATAAGACAGTATAAGACAGTGTGCATGTATCAACATTTTCCTGTTTAAAATTTTATTCTTGATAACAGAACATTTATCAACATAGGTCTGGAGAAGACATTCCAGCATTAGTTTTAACTGTAAATGAGTAGAAGCCTTTGCCCAAGAGCGGCTGAAGAGAAGCAGTAGGAAAAAAATCCCAAAACAACAAAAACCCCACCCCAACTAACCAGCCAAAGAAACCCAAGCCACTTTCTAGTAAGCTTTTACAAGAAACTCCACTGGTATAAACTAAAGCATAAGCAGATTTCCTGCAATAGCACGAACTGGGAAGTCTGCTAAGTCACCCAGAACCTACAGCCCCATTTCAGGCGCTACAAGCCGCGCACAGAGCACGGAGCGGACACCTTGCTGGCCAAAGGCAAACAGAGCGCCCCGCAAACACCGCCCGGCCTCCGTGCCGGCCGGGGCAGGGCCGCCGCGGCTCGGTCCCCGCGCACAACAAAGGGCTCTTGTTCCACGGCAGCGGCAGGCGGCAGCTGAACCAGTTGGCCCAGTACCCTCCCGTGGTCTGTGGGACATCAAAGGCTGGCTGTGACCTAAGCAGACAATTAGGATGTGTGGGTGTAGAGTTACAGAGGTCCACGAGGTCACTCACGGATGAATTTTAGCGCCGCGGTACAACCCCTTTATAAAGCAGTATTACTGGCTTTGCGCAACCAGCCTTCGGGCTGACCCCAGATCTAGGCAAAGGACTGCAACGCTGGTTTATTTTTTTTTCTGTATAAAGTTTAGTGCAAAATTAAAGTGCAAATCCTGAGATGAGCTAAGTAACCTAAACATATGTGTAGCAATTTTACTTTGCAAAGATACTGTGTTACCTTCTCTTACTTAAAGAACCATGTAACCAAGTTAGCCAAGACGCTGATGAGGGAAGGCAGGAGCAGCTGCAGAGCAATTAGCAAGGACAACAATCACACCCTACTGCCAGACACTCAGGCACAGCAATAAGGTACAACACGCCAGCACAAACTAAGGCTTGTCAGTTCTGTACACATGGTACAAACATAAACTCAAGAAATACTTCCTACACAGAAACCCAGCCGTGCTTTGTCCTCTGTAGATGACACCACCAGCATTAACACCATATATCCCACCACGCTGCACTGCCCTTCTCACCACCTCCATCCCAAGGTGCTGTCACAGGACTATTTCTCCTCTCAGTTCTGCTGCTCCCCAAGACACAACTCTGCTCATTGAACCACCAGTTCCAAACATGCATGCCAAGCTAATAAAGACAGACTTGAAGCAAGAAAAAATTGGGGCAAAGATCACAACACCTCTATACCACATCAGTCATTTAATCACAAAATGTCACATAAAGATGAAAAGTTCCTAGATGATGCAGTAATAAAAATATCAGAACAGATGCTTTTCTTCTTCACTCTTAGTATGGCTCTAGCAGTATGGCTAAAAAAGATCACTTGCTAATCAGAGATGAGCTTGACTCAGGTACTCTGAACAGTTACACAGCCTTGTGGCAGACCTTCATGCAATCCTGTACTTGGGATTCACAGTGACAACAATCAGTACACAAATCTGCATATTTTTGTATTTTCAAAATACATTATGTTTGGGTTAAAAATAAACTTCATTTTCCCAATTTTTAAAAGATGTTAAAAATTATTATCCCATGATTCAGGAGCTTAACAAAAAGTTTTAAATAAAAGCAGTGAAATTCTGAGGTTTGAAAAAATATCTTCATGCTTTCGCTTCAGTCCAGCATCTCCTTTCCCATTTAAGATGATATCCGACAGCAGCAAGGAATCACCAAGCCAGGGCATTTAACTTCCAAATGCTGCCAAACTGGAATGCCACTGACACTATGAGAAAGCAAATTTTGTTTGCAAATTATCATATCAGGAACTCAGGCACTGGTTTAACAACATTAGGGTCATACTTAATCATCTTAACTCAGGCAAGCAGCAATATCTGAATACAACCCAAGAGACAAAGCATTCTCTTGCTAAAGAGGAGCATATGCTTATGCACCTCGTTAAACTGAATTTTTCAAGTGATGCTGTTTAAGGAAGGTCTTTAGAACTTCCTCCTTTTTTTTCTTCTCCCTCTTTTATTTTTTTTTAAAGACCTGAGAGATTAGTTTATAGAAACTCACTTCAGCTGAAGAAAAACCTCTAGGGAACAAACGACCGTTTCTACAAGTTGAAAAAAAAGAACCAAACAAAACAAACAAAAATATCCAACACCAAAGTTACATTGTAGCACTTGACATGAAATTAATCAAAATGAAACATAAGCGTGTATTTTGCTGCTTTTTCTCTTACACAGCTCATTGAACAGACAGTATTTTCTCTGTTTTCACCAAATTGCATCCTGAGAGCTCTCTGAATGTTGTAATCGTTAATTCCTGCACATTTAATTAAATACTTACAAACCACAACTTTTAGGAACAGATCTATTTCCGTCAGGATACCATCAGAACATAAGAATTAAATGTAACAACCTTACCAAGGATAGTTCAATCCCTATATGGTAGTTCGAGAACTGAACCATGTATTTCTGAAAAACGTTCTATTTTACAGAATAAAATTTGATTAATTACACTAATTAGAATATTATACACGCAAGTCAAAGGGATTTAGTGTGTTCATGTCAGAGCTATGTTCAATAGCAGTAAATCTCAAAACATGGAACAGCACTATTTTTCGTAGCATTCAACCTTTGAAATGTTACTGTGATCACAAAAGTAATTTCTACTGCTTTTTCCTTTAATTAAAAAGCCAAAGAGCAATAAGCAAGATGACAGAAGCCAAGAGTAAGATGAAGAGAGAAATAAACCAGATGGCATAGGAATATATTTATATATATTTAAGTTATTCACCAATTATGAAAAAAGAAATATCAAAATCTTTTCATTTGCCCTATAATCACTGGGTTTTTTTTAAAGAGTTTTCAGATATTTTTATGTAAAGAGGGTTGTGAATTCTAATTAAGATATAGCTTTAAGCCAGGAGCCTCCGTCATACAATTAACCTTAAATCCAGCCTCTAGCCAAGCAGGGTACAGATGGAGATAGACAGATGTAATTACAAAGTCCATCAGCAGTAAGCCACTGGGAGAGGTTACAGGCTTTCCTGTATTTCTACTTTGTATTTGGTAGGCTATTTTTATCAAAATATGCCAGGAAGACACAGCTACTGTGATATATTCACAGCACTTTTATATTAGCTTAGGCTTGGCATCATATACTTTAAGGCACTAACTTTGAAAAAAAAATTACAGCAGCAAATTACTCTCATTTCTGCAGGCTGCACATCTCACAGAGCACTGGAGAAGGCATTGCACTCCCAGCTTCATTTCTACCCTTCAGATCAATTCCTCCCTTCTCTGCTTCAAACCTGTCCAACTGTAAAACTCTATTTTACCACCATTCTGAATCTCTAAAGTGAGAGTAACTGTAGAAAAAACATGATTTTGAACCTAAACTCTAAAAAAAACCAAAAAAAGGTTGAAGTTGTACCTTGGCACATCATTTCTGTTTTTGTGATACCTGTTCTGCTCTGCCATGGTGTCTGGATGCACATCTTGGTTTCCTCCAAATGATGAAAACCTCTCCATAAGCCTTCAACTCACTAATGTCACTAAACCCATGCATTCATGGAAATTCACAATTGTTATCAATTTTGAGATACGAGTCAGCAATATCATGATCCATCTAACAATCATCTAAGAATCAACTTTTCACATGAATTTTGTAATCCTACATCTAAACATGGTATAGCAACTAGAACTCAACTATCATTCTATAGTTTCTTATAGCAAGAGTATTGAAGAGGAATATCCAATAGCAAGGCATAAAGCATGTAGTTTGGCATTTTCCACTAATCACAAACCTACAAACAGTTTCTGCTTCGTGTCTGAAAGCAGTACTAAGATTGCACAACGTTACTAAGTTTCCATTTAAGATGTGCAAGTAGCATTTAAGCATAACAAAAAAAGAATACTTTATCCTCACATAATGCAGAAAATTCACATCCCACCATAATACATGAACCATTTGTTTATCTGAAAGCAGCAGCAAAGATTAAATTTGCATTAACCATTTTACCAGTTATCCCATCCAAGCTGGGAAAATCAGCTATACCTCCCATGCACTGCAAAGGGCTTTCTTTAGGAGTTTTACACAGGAACGACAAAGGAATCACAAAATAGATGGATGTAATGGTAAAATGTTCAGACTCCAACTCTTAACTCTAGGGTCATGAAGTGACACATTTAACAACCGAAGAATTAAGGGTATTCATGCACATTTTTAATTATGGATCACTGAGTATTTGACCATGCCAAGGACCTGGACAACAAATAACCTGACCTTTATGTTCAAAATGATATGTCAAAACCAGATGTACTTCACTAGAGTGGCAACTATAACTAGCAGTTGCCACTAGAGTGGCAACTATAACTAGCAGCAGTGAACAAAAAGCTTTTAAACATTTATTATGTGTGGCAAAGAACTGGTTGTGCAAACTCTAACCTTTAGTGAGGACAACCTCAGCTGTTTTAACTGACTTCGTAACAAAGCACCCAGGAAAAGCTCACAGCCACCACGGCAGAGGTGGCTGAGGTGCTCTCACTTCTCTCAGCCACCTTCTCCACATCTCAGCCCTGAATCCCTAGAAAGATCATCATCACTCCACCCCTGCCACAAAGCTGAGAGACCCTGAGCCCAGGCTGGCTGGTGTGCTCTCCTCTGATCCCAAGCTCACAAAACACCTGATTTGCAAGGCAAGTTGAAAATACTTAAATGCCATCCCAGCCTGAACCCACCAAAGGTCACTTAGGTCTGTCAAAAATTTAGGGCTTAAGCAAGCACATATAATTTCACACTATACATTTTTTTCTCTCTTAGAGAACTCCACCTGATTTTTATCATTAAAGCAGTCCTTGTGATCAGTTGCCTCATGCTTCATTAACAACGCATTATTCACATCCTGCTCTGAATACACATCCTTTCCCTCTTCTCCACAGCAGAGAAGTCCTTCAGAGATGATCCTTCCATGACCAACATTCTCACACTTACGTACATGATGTTCCTTCTTGACTTTTGCACTAGGAAACTAATGCAGAGCAATTACCATCAGTAATGCTGGATGTTCAGCTTAGACATCCAGAAAATGGCTAAAAAAAAAACATCAGAAGGCAGCTGACAAAGAAAGTTTCTCTATGAAATGCCATTTTTAAAGAGCATTATTTGAAGCTGAAATTGTTTTTTATGATGAGATGAAATGAGCATTTTTAACTTAAGCATTAGCAGGTTCACTCTTAATGAACACAGCCCTAGACCTGCTTGGAATACTCAGAATGGCATCATTTCCCCATGATGCCACTTCCAGACAAAAATGAAGATACACACTATATCTTGTAGTGTGTACAGAATGAAACTGTCTAAGACTCCATGTTACTTTATTTAAATCCTAATCTTGATCTGAAAAAAAATTACAGGGGGAACTATACATATTTCATTGTTTTCATTATGATAACTAGTCTATGCTTACTGAAAACTAGCCTTTGGGTAATTCCTCTTTAGACAGAAGTCTGTAAATTTCTTGAGGCTGATAGAAAATTAAGACAAAAAAGCACCACAAAGCATTTTCTTTGATGTGTTTAAAAAAGAAGGAAAAAACCCCTGAAAGTTCAGCAAGATCTCTGATAGGAATAAACACTCTGGCAAACCCAGATTTTACATTCAGAATGCTGCAGATACATGGATTTAAGATGCACTTATTAAAACACCCACACAACATGAAAAAACTGTCGGAGCAGAGAAAGGCTACCTTCCATAATTCACTTCTGTACTTTAATAAGGGAACTCAAGAGAAATTTTATTTCTTCAAAAAACCTTTCAGGAAATGCCTAACCCCTGGTGTACCCTGCAATCCAATCATCAGACACAGACAATTCATTTCCCCTTTCCAACATGTCACATCATGTATTAGCTTTATTTATAAATGCTCAGAAAACTTCATTAACCAAAATAAGTTCATAACACAAACATGAGAAATTTGTGTTTTAGGTAATTATAACTTTTGAGTCTCACTGAAGAAGCTGTGCTTATCATAAGGATCTCTCTTAAGAGTTATTTCTCCTATTAGGCTCCTTCTCATATGTTTATCTTCCACAACGCACATAGGTAACAGAGAGAACAGGTCCTCTACCACAACCACCATGAACAGACACTGAGTACTCAGTGGGAAAGCTGAGAAGCCTGTCTTCACAACACACCACATGTGAACTGAAAAACACATGAGGACAGCAGAAAATCGAGAACAGAGATTAGCCAGCCAAATGAGATTCCACTCCATAAGCTAACAATGTTCTGTTGAAATTCACCAAATGAAGCACGCTTTTGGTTATTTTCTGAAACAGATCATACAAAATGCAGACACTATCNTTAATTTTAAAGGCAAAATATTTTGATAGGGGAAAACTAGTCTTTAAAAATATTATCTACTTTCAATACATATTTTTTTTTAATTATTTCTCATTTTAAAAAGCATGTACTAAAAATTTCCACACACAAATGTACTTATATAATGCAATTGATGAGATGAATGCTTAGAACTTATAATGTGGATTTCCTCCATCAGCACCTACAACCCTCAGAAAGGATCTGGCTCATGTGCCCACAAGAAAGCTAAACAGATCCAGGGCAAAACTGGCCAACTCCACACTGTATTGTTGCAATGCAGAGCTGCAGAAGAAAAAGAACTTTTCAGAGTAGCACCCTGAAATTCCTTACAAGAGGACACAGTGCAACAAAATGCTCATTGCTGCAGCCAAGCAATAGCCACTACAATCCTTCCAGCTCCAGTCTGCCTTTACCTTCTGCTTATCACTGGTATGGAAGAAATCACGGGCCCCAAAAGACAAGCCCAGTAACAAAACNTTCATAACACAAACATGAGAAATTTGTGTTTTAGGTAATTATAACTTTTGAGTCTCACTGAAGAAGCTGTGCTTATCATAAGGATCTCTCTTAAGAGTTATTTCTCCTATTAGGCTCCTTCTCATATGTTTATCTTCCACAACGCACATAGGTAACAGAGAGAACAGGTCCTCTACCACAACCACCATGAACAGACACTGAGTACTCAGTGGGAAAGCTGAGAAGCCTGTCTTCACAACACACCACATGTGAACTGAAAAACACATGAGGACAGCAGAAAATCGAGAACAGAGATTAGCCAGCCAAATGAGATTCCACTCCATAAGCTAACAATGCTCTGTTGAAATTCACCAAATGAAGCACGCTTTTGGTTATTTTCTGAAACAGATCATACAAAATGCAGACACTATCTACATTAGGCACTGCTTAGAATTAAATCAAGGCCAAGGCTTCATGATCTATTCTGTAAGGTCAGAAATCCTACAGTTTCAGTAATCCAAATTCACCTCCTCTTACTGTCATAAGACATGGGAATTATTCTGAATATTTATTATCTCTCAAAAGCTATTCTTTCACTACAATGTGCAATAAAATGGCTTTAGCTATTGTTGTGCATTTGTGTCTTGCACAGTAACAAAAATGCATGCAACCACACTTCAGCAAAACTTAATTTAGGGGTGCACTGTAGGAACAAGTCAAAATATTTTGATAGGGGAAAACTAGTCTTTAAAAATATTATCTACTTTCAATACATATTTTTTTTAATTATTTCTCATTTTAAAAAGCATGTACTAAAAATTTCCACACACAAATGTACTTATATAATGCAATTGATGAGATGAATGCTTAGAACTTATAATGTGGATTTCCTCCATCAGCACCTACAACCCTCAGAAAGGATCTGGCTGCTGTGTGCTGAGNTATCACTGGTATGGAAGAAATCACGGGCCCCAAAAGACAAGCCCAGTAACAAAACCACACTAACAACTTGGCATTTTGCAGCACTGAAGAAATTTGCTATAGTTGGCTCTAAAATTAAATTGAGATTTGATATTCTAGACAATATAATGAGGTACTCCCTGACAAATGAAATTTTATGCAAGTCATGTATGCACAGCATATCACTGAAGATCAGCTCAGCCAGGGATAGAAAAACAGCTCAGCATTTACACTGTGTTTCCTTCCAGTCCAGCACACACTACACACAGGTTTCAGCCAAACATTGTTGTACAGAACAGGATTGCCACCAGCCTTTACAGACAAGTTTTTCTTGTATGTTTTTACTGATTTTCATATTAATACCCATGCTCCTGATATCCTACCAAGTCCTAAAATTCTGAGGCAGAAAATACCTCCGACCCTAGGATCTGAAACTACGACTCTATGTTATCAAGGAACGTTCTTTTCAGCCAAAACACTGCTCTGCATGCAGCCCCTGAAATACTCCTGATTACCTCAAAGGTACCAGGAAAATAGGAAAGGTTCATGAACCAGGATAACAAATGAATAAATCTGAAATATAGCATACCTTAAAGTGCTGGCCTACACATTTTCAAGGGCAGCAGTTCAGAAAAATATCTCACTATATGTCTCTCACAGTTCATGTCTGCAATCTATATTAAGTCAGCCTTGGGTTATTCAACAGGGAGGGAAGCAGGGTTAAAGCCTTGAGGCAAACTAATCAGACTCTTAACCAAAAGTAGTCAATGCATCTTACAGAGAGTGTCCTTTCCCAATATGCCCTAAAGGTAACTAGAAGCCTCAAAACTTTAAATTTCCCCATCAGAAAAGCAAAGATTGCTTGTGCACAGCAAAGGAAAGCTGTGGGAGAATATCTAAACAGAAGAGGAAAATAGGCAGCCTGAGCAGCCTAAGGTTGATTGCCACAGAAAGCAGAAAAAGGATTGAACAAGTCAGATTTTCAGAATACCCTTTATTAAAAGAAGGGAAAAACACCAATACCTCAAGGTGAAAATAATAGAGCTGAAAGTGAATGCCCTCTTGAGACTACCTCTTTTGTGATCTTGAGAGGATTTAGTACTGCTTTTTGTGCTTTCAGTATTACCAAAATTCAGGTACACCTACAGAGTTTGTTCAGAGTCCAGTCTTACATCAGAAGTACATGATGGAACAGCTGATGACAATAACAAACCAGTTAATCAATTACAAAGGAAAGCCTACTGTTATGACTTGTTGTTTGGTGGGGAGGTTTTTCTTTGTTTTGTTTTTCTTAAAGGCCTTAGCATTTCATATTCTTTTTAACCACACCTACTTAAGTCAAATGGCCTTTAAACTGAAAGAGTAAAAACACATCCTACATTCAATTAAAGCTTAAGCAAGCTCTCAAATAACACTTCTCTCTCTCTCATCAAAGTGTTCAGAAAAGAAAAACCAGACTGGAAATCCATGACTACTTTAAATATTGAGAAGTGAAGTTAATAACTGGGTATTTTTGTTGTGCTGATGCATTTAGCCTCAAATAAAGCCTTTAGATAACCTGATTTCACCACCATTAAACACGCACACTTGCTCACCACCTGAAAAACACATCATCATGACCTAAATGCGAATTAGACCTTCTTAAAAATCACTGCAAGTGTTCACAAGATTATGCATGAAGTGTTTAAGAGAACTTTAAAACTAAGTATCAAGATTCCCTGAAAGAAGTTATTAAAACAACATCTGTCAATCTTCTGTCACTTTCTAGTTGAAGAACTCCCAACAACTCAATCAACCCCTCTCTCTGCAAGAGGATCATAACTGTGGAAGGCAAACTCAGATTATATAAGTGCTCCAAAAAGAGCTAGATCACATGGTTATCCAAGTCTCAAAATTCTCCCACAATGATTTTTCCACAAGAGCATGCAACAGACGAAAGCTAGCCACAAGAAAACCAAATACAAACAAGAAAAATAAAAAATAAAGATAATAAATATAGTTTTATGCTTATTAAAAACCCCCATGAATATCTATGCAACAATTCAGACAGATTTCCCCAACCCACAAGTTCTGATTCTTCTACAGAAAACCATACTTACACATGCCAGTTGGTCAGTCTCAGAAAAAGAGAACAGAGTTGAAAGCGATGTTGGTGCACCAACATCAAAAGAACACAGTTCACTTGTACCAAAAGTGAGTTCACAATTCCCACTAGATTCTACATCCATCCTCAAGGAAAATACCTTCCTACCTACACCCCAGCTATCTCTTCCCACACAAACTCCATTTTGAGCACTACTGAGCAGCAAACAACCATCAGCCTCACTTTCTAAGGCACAAGAGGTACTTTACTGATGACATTGTTCAACCCAGAGAGCTCAGCATGCAAGGCCTGGATTCTGCCAACATTTGCACATGCCCAACCTGATACATATAAATGGGGATTACTCACATGCTGGAAGGTAAGTACAAGAATAATAAACATGTTTGTGAATCAGCAATTATGTGCAGGTAGAATAAAGTGCTAGAGCGAAAGGAGATTTTTTAGGAAAACTAATTTTGAAATTAGTTTAAAGAACATTGGCTTTGAGGGTTTGGAGGTGGGGAAGAAGTTTTTTGGTTCATATCTGATACATAATAAATTGTCAACTACATAAAAAGTCTCCAAAAATCCAACCCCTCAACTCTCCAGTCGAAACACTTCATGGTTTTACATTCTCACTTGCTTTTTCTCTCCAGCTGCAGGTCAGCAAATCTTAATCAGGATGATACAGGCTATTTAAAATACAATGCCTTCATCAGCCAGCTAGAAAAAAATTTATGATTTTCAAAACTACAAAGACCAGCTCACCAGAACAAACGTATTAATGCTGTGAACAAGCAAACTACTGAGCAGCTCAACCCATGAACTGTGAAATTGGAGGTTTTGAAAGCTGTGAGGAAGAAAGTGGTGTTATATATATGAACATTATTTCTGAGCATTCAGTTGTCCATTAGATATCTTGCTTACCAGAAAATGTTTCATTCTTACTATTGCTATATGTGAATTTTATGTCATATAAAGAGTCTGCCTTTAACTTCCTCTGACACCAGTTTGGGTAAGAAGGGCTTTCCAGTTGTAGGATGTTATTCTGTATGCCCAGTAATCATAGACTGTCTAGAAAAATGTCATTCAGTGTTCACCCCAAGTGGCCAAGTACTTCCATCAACTTCAAGGGCCATCAGTTCTTGCTATATCAGCAGCTTCTGAAGCCTGGAAAGGGTGTCCCATGGAGATCACATTCTTGCACAACAGCTGGCAACAGGAGCCCCCAGAGTTAACCTTATTTGTTAGCTACAAGAGGAGTGAATGCTGGTATTACCCCATCAGCATCAACACACCTGATAGCACACCACAACCCATGACAGGAATATATTGCACATCACACTGTGCGCTGGCTTTTTTGAATTAGTTTCTAAGTTATAGCACTATAGACCTCCTTCAGTATTTTAGTAATTCTGTCTCCCATTGACAAGAATTAATATACCAGAGTATCACTGAGAACTCAAAAAAATGGCCCTTTTGGAAGAGCCAGGCTCCAACATTTGAGACCATCTAACAACACTGGTCTCTTCAGAGGACAGCACCCTTCTTGTCTGCTTCTGCTAGAAAAGCATTGTTAGCCTCAAGCCAAAGCTCAGCCACTGCAAACCTGCCAGCTCCTCCATCAGAATGATTCAGTTCTAAATTGCCACTGTTCCCAAAAAAGCAGCCAACAACTTGCATCTTGAAGGTCACAGTGTTTCACCATGGACTACTCAATATAGCTCCATAACCTAGATGTCTCACCTACGTGACTACAGCTCTTTTCACAAAAAGTTAAATCCACTAACACGTTTTTCTGTTTCCATCCACACTATGAACAGCTTATGTAAAGAAAGGTTTTAGCATTACTATACACACAGCATTTTTCAATTCTTATGAAAAGAACCCACAACAGGAACTAACTGCTTCACACTTACAGTATGTGCTGGTGGCTTATCACAGTTTAACCCCAGCCAAAACCATGATAGGACTGACCAGCTCTGAAAGATTCCTCTGTCCTTGGGGTTTTACAGAGTAAAGAATCCTTACAAGCAGTTTATCAACACTTAATGCTATCTTTCTAATGACTGGAGTTCTGAATAAGAAATTTTAATGCTAGAAAATAATAATTAAGGTAACAATTAATAGGAGATAGGAAAAATAAGAGGCAAAAATTAAAAAATGAAAGTAAAAAAAACAGAAAGTGGCAAAAGCAAGCAGCAAAGGGGAGAAAAAAGAATACTTAGCTCATATTAGATACTGCTGAGAGAACTGGAAAGCCCAAAGTCAATATCTGTGTGGTGGATTGGTTTTCACTAGCTAGACAAGGGGTCCAAAAAAATCTGACAAACTAGGACTGGTTACAGCTGCAAGAGAACAATGAGACTGAGAACGGTAGTTAAAACAAGCTAAAGATCTGAAACAGGCAATCTTTAAGCTTGAACAAGTAAGTAAGAAGCAATTTACAGAAAGCTGTTGGCTTTCCTTAAAGATCATGTCTAATTTTTTAAGACACCAAGTCCTGTGTGTGTCCAAAGCAACTTGATAGCTGGATGCACCAATACCACAAAAATGGTTATTATTCCCTTTACTCTGATGAAAACAATGTCCCTGGGAGTTTACTGCGGGCAGCTTTCTTTCCACTCCCTCCCTGAGCACAGCAGAAATGTAATTGAGAATTACCACCCTTGGGATTTATGAACTACTACAAGATGCATTTCCTTCTTTGGAATTGAGAGCCTACTTCCATGAACTTACCACTATTAGACATTTCATTGGGAATACCCATCCGGACACTTGCCAGAATCTCCCTGCATTTCTTCAGCCTGGCAATTCCATGAGATACCAAAAATCTGAGATCATCAAAAGACACAGGTACTGCTGAACTACTGCCAGGTGTTTTATCAAGGTAAATTGCTGCTCAGTGCTGCTGAGGAGCTGCACTCCTCCAAAGGTGACTTCCGAATGCTGCCTGCTTTTTCATCAACACGATTTAAGAAATCCTGCAACACGACTTGCGTAGCTACCCTGGGAACTAATAACAGGTCTGGAAAAACCCAAACACACTGCTCTACTTCTCCCGCTCTTCAATTTTCAGTGACAGAAGGGAGTATAAATTGTACTTAATTAAAAAATTGTCAGTTCAGTCCTTGAGTCAGTAAATCATGTTTTTACAATTTCTCCTCATTCTCTCCTCTCTCTGGGAATGCACACTTAGAGCACTAACTCTCATCTCCTGGAGAAGGGTGTCTGCTCCCCTTTCTTCCACCTTGCTCCTACAGGAGTGTCACAGCACGTGCCACAGTTGAGACAGCCACAATACACAGAGTGTCACCATACAGTATCAGAAAGCTTTAAGCATCCCCACACAAAATATGACCATACAACTTCAGAAGGCCTTAAGGTTCTACCCTTCTTGTTCTTCAGCCAACCTTTTATACTCCTCATCCTACACCTTTACACCTGTGTGCCCTCTGTTTCCTTTGGTGGTTGGCCAGCCCCCATGGCTCACTGCTGTCAATGCTGCTCACCTGCCTCTCACAGCTGTGCCCACTGGGGATGAGGCTTGGCCCAGCCCCACCCCAATCACCGCAAACTGTGTGCCTGCAAGGAGAACACATCCTGCCTCCCCATCTCACACCCTTCCTCCAGACTCCTCACTAGCACAAATTCTCCATCTCTCTCCTTTAGCCAGTCACCAGCCAATGCTTTGTGGGGATCAGTCAAGATTTTGTGAGAGATGGGAAAAAAGAAACCAAATGTGGATGTACCAGCACCAGGTCCAAGCAGTCATGATTCCAGCTCTTCAAGGTCAACCCTGGAATTACTGCATTTCCTGTGGGTCTCCTGTGATGCTGTCAGAGAAGTGAGTCCCAGCTGCCTATCTCCTAAATTTATACTTACAGACCTTGCCTTTTGTGTTTGGTTTTAAATATGCTGAAAGACTTTGAAATAGCTAAAACTTTGTGATTTCAAATCCCATATTATCCAAAACAATTTGGTTCATTTTTTCATATACAAAGCAGACAGAGGAAGTTGAGATAATCCCTCCTTTTTTCCCTACTCTTAAACATGTCCACATTTACTTTCTGACTGGGAATTAACATTTTATGTCTGACCAAACACATTTAGAAAAAAAAAAGTCTTAATAAATAATAGAAGGAAAATTTTCAAAGTCAATCTATAACCATCTTCTTTCTTTCCTGCCCCTTTAAAGATCTTTTTAAATATGCAATCAATTCTGAGTCCTAAAACTTAAATTCTCATCTTGAAACTGTTAAAGAAATCACCTTTAAAGCCTAACACATACTCACTGACTGCAACTGGAGGAATACAGAAGACCAACTGCTAACAGGAAAGAAAACTCTGAAACCAAAATTTTATTAAGTCTGCAAGCCATAATGAAGCTTTTGAGTTCAGCAAATGACTCTGCTTCAAGATAAAGTGCATCTCTGTAGCCCCACATGTTCATCTTGAAAACAAATGCCAAGCTCAACAACCAAACCTGCCTTTTCCCATCTTTGTAGTATCACAAAAATCTGAGTACAAAGCTCTAGGTTATCTGAAGCAATTTGAAGACTACAGAGGTTCCTCAGATTTCCATTCTGGTCTTTAAATTACATGTAAGGAAAATACATCTTCAATACCCTTATCACAATGAAGTACCTCCCATTGCATTATTGTCATGGACTCTTTATATGACATAAAATTCACATATAGCAATAGTAAGAATGAAACATTTTCTGGTAAGCAAGATATCCCATGGACAACTGAATGCTCAGAAATAATTTATTTTCATATTATAAAGGATATGTACTTCTATCAGGATGAGGATTTCCCAGATGCATGATGGAGGTCATTTGCCAAATCAAGTATTTAATGGTAATCTATAAGTTGACCCCCAAGTAAATAAACAAAAAACTTAGCACACTACTTAAAGAATTCATCCATGTGCAAAACACTAGGAGATTTCAAAACAGCCAAATAACCATCCTCACGTGGGCAGAGTCAATTTCTCTCAAATGTTTACAAAGAAGTACAATGTAGTAATCAAAGGTTTTACTTAAGGAAGAACTAAAGTCTCCAAACATGATTAAATGAAACAGAAAATCCCACTTGGATTTAGCTTCTGCTTTACAGAAGCTAATTTCCTGTTTGATCTTGCACTGTTAACTAACATTAGTTTGGCATACTATGCTTTATTTCAAAATTGAGAAAACTTTAAAAACATACATTTTATTGAAGAAACTATACAGTTTAAGGTTTAAAATCAGCAATTAGAAGTCCCCATAGAAGACAAATCTCTTTAAATGGTGACTGAACAGGGGGAAACTCTATAAAGATAAAAAAGCTCTTTGTAAAGTAGAGAAAGAGTGAAAAAATCTTTCAGCAGCTACCAAGACCCCAGTTATTTCCCTTGAGCAGTCTGCCCAGCTGTTTACCTCCCTCTGTGTGGCACAGATAAATACTTATAAAAGTGTCAGCTCTACATTGTCCAGCCAGTCACAAGAACTGCTGGTATAAATAAAAACCACAGTTCCCATCAGAGTTCACACATCACCTTTAAAGTACAAAAGGAGGCAATATTTAAACTGAGAAGAAAGAAAACACAAAGTAATGGTACATGTTACCCACATCAAAATGGATGAAGAAACACTCGTCCTACTGTAGTGAATGCTGTGTACGCTGATTTCTGAAACTTTGAACAAAATTATGTTGCTAAATTACTTTCTCACTTCTCTCACAATAGCAGCATACTGGAAAAAAGAAATTAGCAAACACCACCACAAGACATTATTGATTACAAATAGTTTTCATCTCCAACAAGCATTCAGGTGATATGCATTTTATTAGCCTCCTCTTCTAAACAATAATAAAATTACGTCTACCACTGTAAGCTATCATTTTTACATACACTAATGTATGTAAAAAACTTATTCAACTCAAACTGATTCAATTCTACAAGTTTAATCAAAGGGATGTTTGAGATATATATTTTACTTTTAAGAATAAAGGCATTTTACGTGACATGGACTGTTTCACTTTGGTATTTTAAATACATAATCCAGCACTTCTCACTGCCACATGTACATCTTACTTCTTGCCAAAAAACAAAAAGTGACTTGACTCATCCACCTACAATATCTCCAGTGAAAAGGAGTAAAACTCCCAAATGGCACAAGAAGAGCAGAGGGGTGGTCAAACTTCCTAGAGGGAGATATTGAAAATAAAACTGATTACATGTTCAACAAGAACCTTTCTATCACAGTTACCCTCAAACATGAACTCTTTGTGAAACACATCCAGGACAAACTCACAAAAAGACCAGGAATTAGCAGAGACTTTCAGTGGACACAGAAGCAGTCTCATGACTAATTACCATAACACCTCTTCAGGGCGTGCTGGAATATATACACCAATATTTGAAGTCTCAGGTCCACTACCTTTCTATGGTCTACTATTAATCGAGCTCGCTGTCAGCAATCTCCCATGAACTAATTTTTAAACATGTTTATCACAAGAAAACTCTCAAAGTTAGCTTTTATTACCACTGATAAATCAAAGCAATAACATTTTAAAACTCATCACATTAGGAAACACCCTTCCCCACACACGTTAGTTTAACTCAGATTAAGCCTCCTGAACACAGTCAAACAGGATATAGCTCACTTTGACAATCAAACTATTTTCCCTCGAGAACTCAGTATTGTGAGACATTCTTCAATTCCAACTTACATTTTAAAAATTAAGACTATTACTGCATCCAACATATACTTTATTTTTTTTTCTACTTTTCGTATTTTACACCTTTGATTTTAAGCCTGGGGAGTGCTGGTAGCACAGTACCATCAATCCATCTTCTCAACAAGACAAGAATGAGCTTTACTCTAACCATACAAAGCCATCATGGGTGCCATTCTGGAAGGCAGCGAGTGCCCTCATCTCCCATTGATGTCAGTCCACATAATGTTTCAAGTATTGAGGTCTATTGTTCAGTCCATTTCTCCCCCATCTTGTGAGGTCCTGCCATATATTCATCAGAAAAGGCCATACACTACACTGCACTGAAATAAAACAAAACCTAAGACCCCCAAGCATTTGCATTTACGGAACTCTTACCATCCACAGCATCATTCAAGCAAGGGCAGAGTACACAGTGCAACCACACATGCAAGGACTATTTTCCAGACAGAAGCAGCTCTTAAAGGGCTTTGTTTTCTTAAAGGAATTGTATCATTTGTAAGAGTCAGGAAGCCCTTTCAAAGCATTTCTTTATGTAAATAGGTAGTGACACTGTAAATCCTGAACCCAGTAACAACAGTAGAGAGACCCCACATTTCTGAATCAGCCAACTTGGTCACTCTGTATAAGGATACCTACACATCACTTTAATACAGAATTACCACTTACTCCAATTTTTCATTTAAAAACAGAGCTGCACTCGCAAGACCTTATATACTGTCAACTACTGTAATTTTAAAGCTTTGGTTTGTACACATGAAAGTAGGCTGTGACTTGTTTTGGAGGGAAGAGAATAGGGAAATACCTGTGGATCAAAGCCCAACTTACTTAAGGAGGTGTTTTACATCCAAAATCTTCTCGTCTGGATTTGCAGTTAAATCAATGTTCTAACCTGTTATAATCAATGTTCTTCCCCTTTCTAACCGCCAAGAAGAATTACAACAATATAGCCTCAAACAAACACATGGCTGTCCAGAGAAAAAGAGTTACAAGATTTACTCCAAGGCACATCGGCTGGAGCCCTGCCCGCCGGCCAACTCCGGCAGAGTGGCTGCACGGGGGAGTTTCGGCTCTGCCCGGCCAAGAAGCGGCTGTGTAACACCACCGGCGTTGGTGCTAGGGGAGAAAAGCCCCTCGGGGTTCGGTTTTCCCGAGTCCCCAGCCGACAGCCGACTTTAGGCAACGGCAGCAGCCGCAAGAACCGGGCTAGGCTGGCCTCTCCAAAGGGCAAGGCGCAGCATCCGCGGCACCTCTCGGGGACCAGTTCCAGCGCTCCCGCCAGGACAGAAAGCGAAAGGGTCGGAAGCAGAAAACAAGCATCGAGAGCCCAAGAGCAAACACGGGAGAGTTTTATTCTCCACCGGAAAAGGAGGACCCCCGCCCGCTCCCTTCCCACCTTCGGGCGGGGGGCCCGAGGGGCCCGCGCTGCCCCGGCGGGGGTGGGCGGGGGCAGCCGCCGCCTCCTCCCGCTCCCGCCCCGCGCCCCCGGCCCCACTCACCGCCCGTCTCGGCCGCGGCCGGCGTCCCCGCCACGCCGTTCAGGTAGAGGATGGAGAGCAGGTGGGGCTGCGTCTTCTCCAGGGCCACCCGCAGGTCCTGGAAGTGGTCCCGTTCCTTGCCCAGCAGCAGGGCGATGAGCAGCTCGGCCTTCCCGCCGCCCGCCGCTTCCAGGTCGCGCAGGTCGCGGGGGCCGAGGGCGCCGGCGGCCTCCAGCAGCTCCACCACCTTGTCCACCTCGGTCATGGCCTGCGCCAGGCTCTGCCGGCACTGGGCGAGCAGCTCCTTGTGCTTGGGCTCCATGGCCGCTGCAGGGCCGCCGCCGCCGGCGGCCAAACTTCGCCCGCCCCCGGCCCCGCCGCTCCGCCACCGCCGCCCCCGGGGAGGCGCGGGCCGAGGCGGGGCGGGCGCCGCCGGCCGCCCTCCTCCGGCACCCGGCGCCCCCGCAGCGGCCCCCGGCGAAACTTCGTCCGGAGAGGAGGAGCGGAGCCGGGACAGGACCTGGGCCGAGGGCGGCTTTGCCTTCTCCTCTTCCTCCTCCTCGTCCAGCAGGCGGGGGGCGAGCCGCCGTCAAGGGCTGCTGCTCCTCTTCCTCCTCCGTCTGGCGCCCCGCTCGCCTCCTTTCCGCCCCCCCGGGCGGCGAAACAACTTCTCCTCCTCCTCCTGTCGCCTGCCGGCGGGAGGGGACCGCCGGGAGCAGGAGCCGCGGGGAGCGCCGCCGCTTCCCGGCACCCCGCACCCCCGCGGGGCAGTCGGGATAACTTCTCTCCGCCGCTCGCCGCAGCCACACGGCCGGGAGGGGGTGCGGGGAGACGGGCTCAGCTCCAGGCGCCTCCTTTCATCGGCGGGCGCACGCAGCCATATTGGCTACACAAAGCTGCCGCCTGCGCCGAGACGGGGCTGCGGCATCGCATCGCCCGCCCCGCGCCGCCCGCCCGCCGCAGCGGCCGCCGCCCGCCCCCGGCCGTCAGTCAGGGGCGCCCCCGGCCCCCGTGCGGCGCCGAGCGGGGCGGGCCGGGGAGGGACCCGCGGCGCGGCCTGCCCGAGGTTCCGCCGCTCCTCCCTCCGGGGCTCCGCCGGGCCAGGACGGGGTGCCCGGGCCGGGTGTCTCGGCGGCGAGACAAAGGCGGCGCTGCCGCGCTGCTGACGGGCCGGGGCCGGGCGGGCCGTGCCGCTGCCCTCTCCCAAGGCGGGAGCGGCCGCCTGTTGAGGCTGCCGGAGTCGGCACCGGGCGGCAGCTTCAGGCGGCAAGGTTTATTTCGTCCTAAACCGGGAAAAGCTAAACGTCAAAATAGTAACAGACTGCTTAGGGGCATTGTCCATTAGAATGTGCAAAAACAAAAGTTTGCAAAGGAGATCTAAACACTACTAATAGCTGCTGGCTCATCTGCCTTGTAAATTTCCTCAGCGTTTCATGAATGACCAGAGACCAGGTAATTGACGAATAGAGTACAGATGTGTCCGTAGTCAGCCGTAGCAGGGGGACGCAATTGTTTATCAAAGAAATACGAGAGTAACAACTTTCCTGTCTGGAAGTAAACGGGCTGCCAACATCACTTGCACCAAATGTTAGCTTAATTTGCAAACAGACAAGCAGTTCTCATCTTAAATTCACGTTTTTCATACATTTCAGTTACACTGAAAGGGCTTTACTGGTAGTGGTGGTAACCCAATTATATCGAGAAAGAACTGCAATTATCTGACAGTCTCCGGTCCAACCAACCCCGTGGTTTATTTAATGTCCAGAGACCTGGACTCAGTGAGGTGCTAGGGACAGCCTCTGTTCCCTAAAACTTCCTGTTTTAGAATTCAGGTCCTGAACTGAGTTTCAAGCCAGTTTATATATCTCAGTAGATGATGATATCTCTCATGTGAAAACATCTTGGGTTAAATGCAATTGTGCTAGGCATTCTACTTCTGGTGAAGGCAGATAGCGAATAAGAGGAGTTAGGGATTGTTTTCAACCTGAAGTGATTATTTGCAAGAATACTTGAAACTATGGGGTGATTTTGAAAGAAATATTTTCACTTTTGTCCATTCATTTTTATTTAAATGCTCCTGTAGACTAATTTCTTCTAATTTTGCATCCATGGGTTTTTTTTCAACGACTTTGTTTGCTATACAAAATACACAGAGATTACCTTTGTTGTCTAATGACTAATGCTACAAATTCCTGCAAACTATGTTAGTTCTTGTCTATTTGAATTTATCAGAAAATCCGCCTATTTCTCTCTAGTTAAAGTTGGGCAGTTTTGCAGGTCAAGTAATTGCAGAATCCACAAGTGCTAGCTAACCAGTGTGCATTAATTGCTGGCCTCACAGCACGGGTGAGAAGTGAAAGCTGCCTGGTGTCCCCCACTCGAGCACATCTCCCTTGGCCAGTGCCACATCAGGGCCCTCTGTGCCTGCCTCAGGACACTGTGCGATGCAAAGCTTTTGGAAGGCACATGCACAGGAAGACTGAAGAAAGATTGCACAAGTTATTAAAATATGTCCTTTTTTAAAGACTTTCTAATCTCAGCTAATCTCCTTTAACTATTATTGTACTGTGTATGTGCTTAAACAGTTTCCTGTAAAGGAAAGGAAACATGCCATCAAATTTCATTAAGAGGCATTACGTTAAGAGCCCTGCTCTAGGTCGATGCAGCTGTTCTCTGCTACTTGAAATAATAAAGACAATCTTGAGTTCCCTCCTCTTCCTGACTGGGCACTGAAGAGCACCTTTCACCAGGGGTTGCAGTAACACAGGCATGGCAGTGTTAACTTGGCTATTTGAGTCTCATTTCAAAACCTAGAGGGAAGTGGTGGCTCTAGGTACTGCTTCTCCTGCCTCTCCCAGAAGTGTGTCTTAGTCCTTTGCCGTCTCTGCAAAGTAAAACATTCATCTTTTCATCACACCTTGCCTGCCCCAGCTATTGCCTGCAGATCCACATCGCCTGTTGCCCTTCTCAGGCAGTGCCAGGTAGCAGGTAGATCTCTGTTGGACCAGGTTTCTTTCTTTCTTTTTGGAAATGCAGTTTCTACCTTTTTGTCATATCTGAGTCTCTAACATTGCATTTGTCTTGCAAATGGTAAGGCTGCTCTCAGAAAAATTCAGATAAATTTCTCATTGCACAAATATCTCTTCCATGGGTCCAGCTGTCAGACCCTTGCCTGTCTAAGAGAGGGACCTTGCTGTTACCTCTGTTGCCTAACTCAGTGCAGACCTTCTCTAGCAAGTGCAGGGAAAGTTTTCATAAAACATGGGTATATTTTGAAGACTCAAATTATGTAATGGATGCAAATTTATTATGCCAAAAGTTATACAGTGACCTAAATTCAGATCACTACAGTATCCCAGAATGCTGATATTTTCTGATAGGACACCCTTTAGATATATCTAGGCTTTAAAACAGGCTTATTATACTCATTCTAATGGAAGTTTTCATTGGACAATAGTCTTCTGTGCAAAATTAGTTGTCACTCCTCAAACATTTCCTCCTCTGCCTGCTTACTGCTGCCCAAGTCGCAGCAGCAGCAGCTGTGGGTTTCCTAGTAAATCCCCTCCTCAAAATCCTTCATTTGACCCAATCACATATTCTAATGGCCAAAACCAGAGGGTTTTCTTCAAGATTAGAGGATTTTAAAATTTAATTTAAATACATGGCAGACATTTCAGTTGCTTTTTGGGATTGGAGCCCTTAGGATACAGTTGTGTATCCCAGAAACGGCTTTGTAACAAAAGCCACACATGTCATCATGTGATTCAAACCATCAGATGATGGTTTAGAGAAAAATATTGAGAGATTTACCATAAGTTAATGGAAGGAAGGTTATGCAATCTCCAAGACAGGCATATGAAAAATACAAGAAACCACCAAGATTAGAGCTCTTTAGGTACAATGTGATCACCACAGAGACTTTGTCATGGGTGTAACACAAAACACTAGCAGCTAAGCAGCTCTCAACAGCAGCTTATTTTTTCATATTAATGTAACTGATAGACAATTAATTAGCACTTGCAGGATATTTGCGTGCTGTTTTAATGTGCCAACAGATGAAAGGATCTCATTTAGCCATTAAAAAAACCCCAAGCCATAATGTGAGCAGTCTAAGCAGTGCCCAGGGAAAATATTTCACCTGGCAGTATCGTATCCAGGAATGGGCTATGCCCATAAATTCTGAGATCCTCAGAGCTCCTGCTGCAGCTGCAGACTGAGGGAGCTGCTGTTGGACACTCACAGAAGCACAAGGATCATTTATCTTCCCAAAAATGTGTAACTGTGAACTTCAGGAAATGGTTTAGCTCTTTCTTCACTGAACTTCCATGACATACCATATGAGGGAAAGCAGACCAGAGGATTATATTGCCACTTTTTCACTTTTTTCCTTTTTTTTTCTTTTTTTTTTTTTCTTTTTGTTTGTTTGCTTTTTGGGTGTTTGTTTGTTTGTTTGTTTGTTTTTTGGTTTTTGGGGTTTTTTTTTGTAGCTATAAAACCTACCAGTCACTTCATCTTGTACTGCACTGGGCAGTTTTCAGATAAAAATGATTATGGTCTTTTCCCACTCCAGGCAAATGAAAATGAAGATGAGACAGTTATTTCAGTCAGCTTCAACAGAAAGCAAACTCAGCTGAAGGTTTTAGATTCCCCCTGGGCTGTTCAAAAAGCAAATAAACTTGTTTTACTTAAATCAACTTGTTAAAAGAGAAAGAAAAGGCCTTCCTCAAGGGCAGAATAGCTGGCAGGAAGGGTGTTTGTTTGTTTGGGGTGAGGAGGGGGAGAAGAAAAGGGTAGGTAAATCGTCTCCTCCTGGAGCTGTGAATACACACAATCACTTCTGTTTCTCAGACAACTGCTTCCAAAAACAGGCAGCAAAAGAAAACCAGAAACCCTGTGGTGGCAGTCCTCCAGGGGTGAAAGAATTTCAGCTTTTATAGGGAAGACACTCTGCAAGCAAATCCCGTGCCCATCTGCTTAGAACAGACCGGGAGCATGATTTAATTTTCTTTGGGAGACTGGGCTGGCTTGTGATGTGGTTAACTTCTATAAGCAAGCAGATGTTAAACAGCTCCTTTGAAAGCTGTTGCTTGCAGCTTGTTATTGGTTCAGTTTCTAGGTCACTTTTCAAGTCAAGGCAAAAGATTATTTAAACCAATCATTTGCTTTTACTTCTTTTAGCATTAACAGGGAGATAAAAGCAAATGGGTGCCCTAAACATCCATGGGCAACTTCTA
>WBNQ01014759.1:0-14445 GCA_013401375.1 Spizella passerina
TGAACATCAGAGAAACTCTGGTTGGAAGAGACAATCAGGGGCATTTGTGAGTGAGGACATTCCTGTTTGGGGTGTGTCTGCTGTTTGAGAATAGAAAGCAAACTTACCAAACAATTAACGCAGGTAAAACCTGCACACATGTTGCTCCTTTAGCTTATTTTTGTGGATTGTATTAGCACACTTGAGTTTTGTTTGAGCCTTGTAGCACATAGAATTCTTTTTGAATCTGTCGTATAGCATATCCTATAAATAGTAATAGCCTTTTTGGTTTGTCTCCTTGGCTTAGATCCCTTATAAGAGAGAAACCTTGCTAGTCAAGAATACTGTTTGTAATGTAATAGTTATTAGAATTGCCTATTCTTGTGTTGTNTTTTGAGAACTTTTTCATATCACAGTGGGAACACTGAGTTTGTTTATTGTAAACAATAATTGGAACTGTAAAACAAAAGGAGTGGTTAGAGTTTTCTTTGTCAGCCTATCCTGAGCTTGGATTTTGCAAAATGCATGAGGCTCGTTAACACTGTTATTTAAGGTGTATGTTTGAGCAATAAACCGAGTTCGATGCATTATAGGATGGTCCTCTCCCCTCATCTCTCAACACAATGTGCCAGTTTCTTGAAAGAGGTTAACTTACAGGAAAAGACAACTAAGGTCACAATGTGTGATTTATTACTGAATAGTTTGTGGTCAACAGAAAAATGCACACATGAAAACATAAAGACATAAAATATGACACTGTCAAGTTCACTTTCTTAATTCATTTTGTTCTAGTACTTATTTTCCACAGGGAAGTTAGAAGTGAGTGGTTTTGTGGGTAGTTTAGAAAATTTAGAAATTATCTGACCACACAAACTCAGGTTTCAAATAATTTTCTCAAAGACACAGTGTTTTCCCTTATGATGCTTCTTTCTTTATATGAGGGATGCTTCTCTTTTTTTAGGTTGTAGCATGGAGCTTAACATGGAGCAGGATCTGCACCAGTGACCCTGACGTAAAAGGGCACTGTGAGAAGAAGGTGGGTTAAACACCTTTCTGGACCTGCCAGATTGCTCCGTGAGCAGCACAGGGTGTGCCCCCTGAGCAGAGCACGGGCACTCAGGTGAGCATAGTGCTCTGTGTGTCCCAGGTATAAAACCTTGAACACTTGGACACAAGGTACAAAACCTTGTGGACACTTCTGATTTCCCAATCCTAAAAAGTTAAAGGAGAATGGAAAACAAGCAAAGAAATGCTACATGTATGATCCTATCCATAGGGAATATCTCCTGTATCAGGAATAAAGACAGTTAAACAGACAAGTACAATTCAGCTTGAGAACAGAGAATATTGGAGGAGATTTGATAATTGTTCTACAGTCACCAGTGATGGAGAGGATGAACAGGAAAATGCCTTCCTGAGCTATGAAAATGCTACTGCAGCTACAAGTTTACAGGGGATTAGAAAGGAACTAGACAGATCACTGGAAGACCTCCAGAAGAAAAGGCCACCCATTTCAGAGTCCAGTCTGTCTCCATAGCTATTTGTGCACTTCAAGCACTCCAGAAAACCCTTTTTTCTATATAAGGCCACAAAAAGCTTTATAGGTTTATTATTTCAACATGCAAGACAGAACTTTTCCTACCCTTTGTATCTTCCAAAGCAAGCCCAGCAGAAGAGTGTCAAGATTGTGTCCTTTTCCTTTGCTAAATGGCAAGGAGGGCAATGTGTTAACTGCAGGAGCTGCAGTAGGCATCCAAAGCAATTCAGGGAGCAGGAATTGACGACAGCTGGAAGCATCTGGGCTTGCTCCAGCTTCTAAATCCAAAGCTGTACCTGCAGTTGCAGGATCCAAATACTTCAGTGGTGAATTCCTCCCTCTGGAAAATCCCCATCACATAAACGGGAAGCAGTGCGTAGGTACACGCAGAGGGACACGCCAGCAGAGGAATGATGAGATACTCATAAATGTATTTGGAAATCTTTCTCCTTACATTTTTTATGGATACACAGAACAATCATTTTCCTCAGAATAAACCATTTGACAGTGTCAAATCTAACTTCTACTGTACATTGCAGCAGTGTGCATGCAGCTGTTGTCTTTGAACACTGGGTGTTTCCACAAGAGTCATATTTTCTGCCTTGTTCTTCTCTGCTTATAAAGAATCCTAGAAAAAAATCACATGAGAAAGTGAGTAGGTTTTTTTTTCTGTGTGTGCTCTACAATACATTTTCATGCATTTAAGCTAAATCAGGCCAGTTGATAAAATCATAGAGTGCTGATGAGAAGGATAACAGGATATTATTTTAATATTATGGCTAAAATGAATGGCTGTAGAAAATGAAGGCATTTAAAAGTGGTATTATACCTGAACTGAAATCCCAGGAAGTAACAGAGAATGGCTGTAGCAACTATTCCTTTAATCCTGATGCTGTTTTCTGAATGGTTGATTTAGATATCCACATGGCCAAACAGAGCTCTATAATTATTAAATTAGGAATAAGCACAGCAAAATCCAGCAAAAGTTCATCACCCCCAAAAAAGACAAACTGGAGTGGTTTTTTTTTAATCCATAATAATAATGGGTCCTTTGTTAAGCTTTTAATTAATGACTTCTATTCATGGATCAACCTGGTGCTATAAAATTGCTCAAAGCTTGTGTGTTTGTCAAGTGTAAACCCATAATGTTCTGGCACAAGCCATTTTCTCTCCAGCGCAGTATTTGCCTGAAAATCCCTGCCAATGAAAACCCCCTGTCCCTCAGGGCTCCCTGAACAGCTGTGTGCAGGAACAGGATACTGAGCTTCAGGGAAAGCTCCAGCTGAATGCTCCCTGCAAAACTGAGGCAGCTTTAAAAGGAAACTGGGAAGTCCCTGGAAGGGTGATTCCCACCAGTGGCTCCTCCAAACACACAAACACAGCTTCAACAAATCTCAGTCGCTGCTGTCACCCCTCCAGCAGCACTGGCAGTGCTGCCATGGCTCCCACCATCCTGCAGCAGAAACACAAGCAGAAAAATATAATTACAAATGATCACATCCATTTTAGGGGGAGCAAAAATATGAAACATAAGGAAAAGCAGCTTGAAGACAAACATTTCACAGTAATGGGAAAAAATGATCGCAACCCATGAATCATTTTGAGATCTGCAGTCAGATAGATAAAATATTATTATTATTATTTCATGTAAGTAATGATTACATTGCATTGGAAATGGCTTTGTAATTTCCTGTCCGATGCTACCCTTAGGTCTCTTCTATATTACTGCTTTCCAATTATCTTTTATTTTTCTTCTTGAATATATATGTTTTGAATTATTTTTTCATCTGATGTATCAACATACTCTTCAGATTGAATCTTATTTTTATATTTCCTGCCCACATTTCTACAGTTAGGAGTTCATTGCTTTGTAAAGCTGAAAAAAAAGGAAATAAATAACAAAAAAAAATGTTCATGTCATGTGTTTGTATTTATATCTGAAAACACATAGTCCTTGCTACAAGCACTTTTAAAATACCTTAGGGCCTCAATTCACTATTGTGCACATATCTGTGCATTCAGATTGGAAAGAAAACCAAACATACCCAGACTTTATAATGATATATTGCTATCTAAAAACACTTTGAATTGCAAGGCATATTCATGCAGAAAGGAGGTGGGTAAAATCCAGCTCTGCCAGGTTAAGAGATGGAGAATTTCAAGCTCAATGTTTCTCCAGGAAAATTTTCCAGCATTGCTGTTTACTCATTGCAAAATTAAAGCACAGTTGCAGAGCACAATCATAAAGTTTACAGGGATGAACCCGTACAAAAATCAGAAGCAAGACAAGAAACCCCTCAAGAGGAAGGTCAGACCTCAGAGCAGAATCCAGGCATGGAACAGGAAAGTGTTCCAGGTAGCACCAGCCACCAAGGGGACCAAGGCAGCTCCTGGGCCACCACCTCTGCCCATCATCTCGAGCAAAACGGACCTCAGTGAGCACACAGCCTGACTGCTCTAAAGCTGCAGATGCAGCACACTGGAGATTTCACCTAATGAGCTTCCCTCAGCTGCAGGACACAGGTCAACTACCGCATGGAAAAACCAGGAACTTCCTTACCTCTACATGCAGCACCTTCATTTGGACTTCAGTGAGGCTGTACACAACCAAACCTGATTACAAATCTTACAGGGACTTCTCCATTGCTTGGCACACTTGGCATTATCATCATATCATCATCAGGCTTGTGGTGTGACTCTTGGGACTGTTCTGTGCAAGGTCAGGAGTTGGACTCAATGATCCTTGTGGGTCTCTCTCAATTCAGAATATTCTGTGATTCTGTGACCCTGTGGTCTATCCCTTTGGTCACTTTGCAGGCTGAGCTATACTGCTCATCTCAGCAAAAATTTAAATTAACTTTTAAAAAAGAATTTCCATTTAACTGGTAGTGACTGAGGGTACAGTTGTAACTTGAATTGTTTTAATATTTCTATTAGTGAAAAAGACAAACAAGCATAAAGAAAATTTTTTGTTATCTCAGCACAGTTTATTTTCATCTGCTTTTTTCAAATTAAAACTAAAAATATGTACTATAACATTTACATAGATTTAAAAACCTATAATTTCTCTAAAATGCATGCCACTGCAAGCAGATGGTAAACAGCACTTAAAAGCAGAAAATGTATTAAATCATTTCAGAGGCTATTGAACTGACTGTCACACTCTCCTGTCTGTGCAAGGATGATGAGCTATATAATGAATTGCCTTCCTGCCTGCTTCTCAGTCATTTCAAATGAACTGAAGCTGGGATAGGCTATTTGCCTTTCCCAGGTTTATTTTTGCTTTGTTTTCATCAATCCAAAAATTTCTGTGTATTCTTCCATTTTCAAGACTACAGGTTCCCTAAAGTAGGGTACTAATTTAGTAGCACGAGAAAGAAGTTCTAAAAATCCAACTGGCTATCCTGGGAATCACTGCAGAAGTTTAATAAGTCTCAGTTTTCTCTTACTAATCTAAAATAAGACTTGGCACATGATATTTGCCAGCTGTTGTACATTTACTGCCTTAAATACATTTTTTATTGTCAATGAAGCGCTATGGAGAACCCATTCATAGCCTTATTTGGATTAAACTTTGCACTATGCCATATCAGATATCTTTTTTATTTGCATGTCTATTTGCTTTGTTCACTTACTTTTATTGGACCCAGATATGAGCAGTGTTCTTTAATCAGTACAAGTCATTATATGCCTGGAAAAATCAGATTTAGTTCTTTTGCGGTGTGAGACATTTTAGAATATTTGCAAGTCAAAATGTTGACACAAGACTGCCTCCCCACCCCAAAAGAATTGCAAATCCTGTTTGTAATTAATTTCCATACCTCACAGGCTATAAAACCTGCCACACACTGCAGCTCCAGGATTTCTAAGGTGGACATTATTTGGCTTTGCATGGAAAACTTGCAGCTGCAAATCAGACACATTTTAGCCATAAAAAATTCAACTGCTCAGCTTTATACCAGGCTAAATCCCTACCCCTTTCAGAGAGTTTTTATAACAAGACTCTGCACACTTCAGCTGCAGTCCCTCACTGAAGAACAGGTCTTCCACCAACCTGCAGCAGATGCAGCAGCTCTGGGAGAAGCTTCCTCCTCGCTTAAGGACTGGGCACTTGCCCACTGTCCCGTTCTGCATCCTCAGCTGGTGCCAATATCCTGCTTCTGCCATGAGAAGCAAGACCTCAGGCCTTGATCATGTCGCTTTCCCTGATATTCATCTCCAATAATCCACAGGAGGGGCTCAGGCGTCTCTGTCCCTCCTGTGTCCCCTGGGAATGGCTCCTTCCCCACCCGCCTGGAGCTGCCTGGCTGCCACAGGCATGGCACAAGGGGAGCCCAGCACCTGCTCGTCCCACTTCTGCCAGTGTTTCAGAGGCAAAGCTGCTGCATTCATGTCCTCCTCGTGTTTGTCAGAAATTCTGTGGCAGTAAACCCTCAGTGACACTGGGGGCACACACTGTACAGCAGGAGGAAGAGGCTGATGTCGGAGTCTTTGTAGGCTTATAAACGCAACAATCGCACAGGTCTGAACAGAAGTACCAAGGCCAACCAAAACTGCAGGTTTTGAGATTCCAGGTCTAGCATCCTCAATGAGTTTCTTTCCAATAGTGATGAATGATTGATGAGTGATTAGTAATGATGAGAAGAAAACCAAATGTGTTCTTTTAGCTCAGTTCAGATCCCAAACCATCATACCTGCTCACAGAGCAAAGGCCTCGAGAGAAGCACAGAATTCAGAGTACATTCTCCAATGTATTTGTGTACAGAAAAATTCAACCAAAATAAAGAACAAAGCAACTGAAAGGGTTCTTGGCAGACTTCACAGTACCATATTCTTCATTTTCAGTCTAGGGGCTTATAATTTTATAGACAAGGCTGTTTCATGTGAATGCAACTTCAAATATCTGGGTGAAAGTAGTTACCCTCTTCAAGTCCCTGATGATATTCATTCATTCACAGTGACAGATCTGTAAGAACATTGTGCCTTTTTCAGAAAGGCTGCATCAGTCAAGGTAAGTGTAACATGTTGTTAATGAGAGTCAGACAAGTCTTGTTGTCTTGTGGTTGTTAGAGAAACTGGGCCAAGGACGAACCATATTTATTCCATACAGTTACTGTTGCTCTCAGTGAGCTGCTGGAGAAGTGTGGCCTGAAAACAAAGCCAAGATGACCTGGTAAAAGACAGGATCTCCTCATTCCCTTGACCAAAATCCTAGACTGGCTTGCCATTGGCCTTGGGGTGACAGTCACAGGGGAAATTCTCAGCCGTCAGCCATCTGAGGCCATCATGATATAAAAAACTTACTTTTCACAAAGATAATTTCTGGTCCACTCTTCCAGATCTTCCCAAGCTTAAAATGATATTTCTGGAGAATAAGGAATCATAAATTCTCATCTTCTCTGTCACTAAGCAGAGAATTGTTAGCAGCCCTGCCCAGCCCCTCAGCAGCTGTTTTACTGATCCCCTTGCCACCAGGTCCCATGACATCTGAGAAGGCTGATGAGAAACTCGGTGGGAAGTCCATATGTCAGCCCACCAGTCTGATGCTCCTATCAGTGCCAAATCTTATTGCCTTGAAGTTTCCTTCAGAAAGTTCAAATGGGAGGCTGCAGAATCTGAAATATTTCTAAATTACAATTTTCTGAATCAAGGCCTGGAAAAGCAGTGACCTTTAGCATTGCTTGTTCTTGGATGCTCTTCTTCCTCTTCCCTTTTTGAGTGGTCTATTTGGGTATGTGAGAGACCCATGGGAGATAGATATGCAAAGAGCCTTTAGAAGGCAAGCTGTGAGAGCGAGGGATATGACTGATGAAGTGTCATGTGTGCAAACCAAATGGTTCTTTAAAATTGGCTCTTTCCAACACCAGATAGGATCTAAATGTAAAAAATGTAGAACAGAATCTTTCTCTTGTTGAAGGCATTCCAAGAGATAGGATTTTAAAAGTCCACCAGTATCTTCTTCTTAAAATATTTCAGACTGGGATCCAAGCCTAATGGCTCAATCTGATCTGCACTGTGCAAACACTTCAAACTGATTGAAACTGAGGAACAGTAATCTAGGACAGTTTAGGAAGCCTATAAACTAGTTGTCAGATATCTCATCCTTTATAAGCTGGTAAAATGTTCCCTTGCATGGTCTCGCTTTATTCTCTTTCCTTTTCCCTTAAGTAGCAGTGACAGAATTCCAACAGCAATTCATATTTGTAGAATGAAAGAATTATTTGGGTTGGAAAACACCTTTAAGACCTGTAAAAAGGATTGTGGAAAGTGGTGCTGAACAGTGTGGGGCTTTAGAGGGGTGGCATGTGTCTGGCCACATCAGCTGTGCATGGCAGCATGGCCACATCAGTGCCCCCAGCTCAGGTGGAACTGTACAGTCACCACGGTATGCTGAAAACACTGGATGTAGCCCACTTGAGTTCCCATTTCCTGTCTAAGAGGAAAGAAGTATTGAAATAAAGGGAGAGTAAACCAGAAAATTATCTATTCTATTTCCCAGATTACAAGAAATTCCTTAATTTAGTAAACACATTTACCCATAATCCACAATTTGGGTGATTTGATGAAAATATAATACAGTATTCAAGAGCATCTGTTGTATGTTCTGCCTCTCTTTGTGGTATATTTTTTCAGAAATGCAGGTTTAAAGATGGAAACTCAAGATATATAGTAGCATTCCCTTGGCTGCTTAGTTGTGCTTGGTATATGCAGTGTGCTATATGGAAATGCACACAAAACCAACACATAAGGCTCCACACCATCTGCAGTCTGGCACCAATTTTTTTCATGCTTCCTCAGTATTGAGAAGGAAACTGGAAAATCTGCTCCATCTTTTTGCTCCATGCAGTGACTGATTCCATGCTGATTCTTGTAGAGCATATCAGTAGAACTGGTTCAAATGACTGAGTGATTTTTGTTATTAAAACTAAGATAAAGCCTCCTAAATTTTTCTTTTATCTTCCAGTTCATTAATAAAACTGGGTAAGGTTTCTTGTGGGTTTTGCAAGAAAATGAAGCCCAACGAAACCTTCCATTTACTTGCAATTCATTTTGCAAATAATGGTCTTGAAGCCCCAGACTGACATGAAGCTTGGACAGCAAAGGAAGGCTTTTTATTCATTCACATGGAATTCACAGTCTAAGGATTACTCATGATTTGTAGTGCACCCCATAGAAATGAGAGCTTCAGTTGGAGTGGTGTATTCCTTTACTCACTGCTATCACCAAACCAGTGCCATATTTTTGCCCACGCTGATAAAGGGAGTTAAAGCAGAACCTGAATGTGCTTTTAGTCCCTAGTTGCCCCTGTAGCACCTGGGAAAACTGGGCAAGCAGCCTGGAGAGGCAGCCTGCTGCCAGAGCTCAGTCATCTTGCAAAGGCTTTCTCCAAACCCTCCCAGTCTGCTTATCTCAACTGCATCTTTCCTGTGCCAGGACCACTCTCAGCCAACCAGACAGCTAGGGATGGTCTCAGGAGAAGCATTTCAGATTAATTAAGAGTGCTAGGAAACCAAAATAATGCAGGAAACGTTCTGTGAGCTTTAAATGCAAAAATATGTTAGACCTGGTCTGGGGCTACAGATCCTTCACCTGCAATATGCATCCAGCTCTGGGGCCCTCAACACATCAAGGATATGGAGCTGTTGGAACAGCTCAGAGGAGGGACACAAAGATGATCAAATGTCTCAAGGATAGGAACTCCTCTCCGATGAAGACAGGCTGAGAGAGTTGGAGCTGTTCATCCTTGAGCAGAGAAGGCTTCAGTGAGACCTCAGAGTAGACTGCCAGTCCCTAAATGGATCCTGCAAGAGAGCTGAAGAGGGACTTTCTGCAAGGGCATGTGGGGATAGCACAGGGGAGAATGGCTTAAATCTGAAAGAGGGGAGGTTTAGATTAGATATGGAGAATAAATTCTTGTTTAGAGGATGGTGAGACACTGGAATAATTTGCCCAGAGAAGTTTTGGATGACTCATCCCTGCAATGTTCATGGCCTGGCTCGATGGGGCTCTGAGCAACCTCCTCTAGTGGAAGGTGTCCCTGCCCATGGCAGAGGGGAACTAGATGATCNTAAACTAGTTGTCAGATATCTCATCCTTTATAAGCTGGTAAAATGTTCCCTTGCATGGTCTCGCTTTATTCTCTTTCCTTTTCCCTTAAGTAGCAGTGACAGAATTCCAACAGCAATTCATATTTGTAGAATGAAAGAATTATTTGGGTTGGAAAACACCTTTAAGACCTGTAAAAAGGATTGTGGAAAGTGGTGCTGAACAGTGTGGGGCTTTAGAGGGGTGGCATGTGTCTGGCCACATCAGCTGTGCATGGCAGCATGGCCACATCAGTGCCCCCAGCTCAGGTGGAACTGTACAGTCACCACGGTATGCTGAAAACACTGGATGTAGCCCACTTGAGTTCCCATTTCCTGTCTAAGAGGAAAGAAGTATTGAAATAAAGGGAGAGTAAACCAGCAAATTATCTATTCTATTTCCCAGATTAGAAGAAATTCCTTAATTTAGTAAACACATTTACCCATAATCCACAATTTGGGTGATTTGATGAAAATATAATACAGTATTCAAGAGCATCTGTTGTATGTTCTGCCTCTCTTTGTGGTATATTTTTTCAGAAATGCAGGTTTAAAGATGGAAACTCAATATATATAGTAGCATTCCCTTGGCTGCTTAGTTGTGCTTGGTATATGCAGTGTGCTATATGGAAATGCACACAAAACCAACACATAAGGCTCCACACCATCTGCAGTCTGGCACCAATTTTTTTCATGCTTCCTCAGTATTGAGAAGGAAACTGGAAAATCTGCTCCATCTTTTTGCTCCATGCAGTGACTGATTCCATGCTGATTCTTGTAGAGCATATCAGTAGAACTGGTTCAAATGACTGAGTGATTTTTGTTATTAAAACTAAGATAAAGCCTCCTAAATTTTTCTTTTATCTTCCAGTTCATTAATAAAACTGGGTAAGGTTTCTTGTGGGTTTTGCAAGAAAATGAAGCCCAACGAAACCTTCCATTTACTTGCAATTCATTTTGCAAATAATGGTCTTGAAGCCCCAGACTGACATGAAGCTTGGACAGCAAAGGAAGGCTTTTTATTCATTCACATGGAATTCACAGTCTAAGGATTACTCATGATTTGTAGTGCACCCCATAGAAATGAGAGCTTCAGTTGGAGTGGTGTATTCCTTTACTCACTGCTATCACCAAACCAGTGCCATATTTTTGCCCACGCTGATAAAGGGAGTTAAAGCAGAACCTGAATGTGCTTTTAGTCCCTAGTTGCCCCTGTAGCACCTGGGAAAACTGGGCAAGCAGCCTGGAGAGGCAGCCTGCTGCCAGAGCTCAGTCATCTTGCAAAGGCTTTCTCCAAACCCTCCCAGTCTGCTTATCTCAACTGCATCTTTCCTGTGCCAGGACCATTCTCAGCCAACCAGACAGCTAGGGATGGTCTCAGGAGAAGCATTTCAGATTAATTAAGAGTGCTAGGAAACCAAAATAATGCAGGAAACGTTCTGTGAGCTTTAAATGCAAAAATATGTTAGACCTGGTCTGGGGCTACAGATCCTTCACCTGCAATATGCATCCAGCTCTGGGGCCCTCAACACATCAAGGATATGGAGCTGTTGGAACAGCTCAGAGGAGGGACACAAAGATGATCAAATGTCTCAAGGATAGGAACTCCTCTCCGATGAAGACAGGCTGAGAGAGTTGGAGCTGTTCATCCTTGAGCAGAGAAGGCTTCAGTGAGACCTCAGAGTAGACTGCCAGTCCCTAAATGGATCCTGCAAGAGAGCTGAAGAGGGACTTTCTGCAAGGGCATGTGGGGATAGCACAGGGGAGAATGGCTTAAATCTGAAAGAGGGGAGGTTTAGATTAGATATGGAGAATAAATTCTTGTTTAGAGGATGGTGAGACACTGGAATAATTTGCCCAGAGAAGTTTTGGATGACTCATCCCTGCAATGTTCATGGCCTGGCTCGATGGGGCTCTGAGCAACCTCCTCTAGTGGAAGGTGTCCCTGCCCATGGCAGAGGGGAACTAGATGATCTGCAAGGTCCCTTTCAAACGAAGCCATTCCATGATTCCTTGATTCCATGATTCCATGTGTGTATGATTCTATGATTTTCTGAGCAAGGCATGTACCCCCTGTGCTTTGAGATAGATGGATGCTGCTATTCCTGATAATACTGCTTGCAGTCTTCCACAACTTTTTTTTTTTAATATAACTAAAAGCAAGTGAGAAACCAGTAATTCTGAGCTCCTTAAGGGAAAAGAAATTATCAAACCCCCTCTGCTGCCATTGGAGTGTTTACAAGGAAATGGTTTAAGTGAAGAGTGGTGTCCAGGCACACTGCTCCTACAGATGGAGCCTCCAGCCACTACTAACAACAGGGATTGTGTTGCAAGCAAGTGCACACACATTTAGCAAAAGCAAAACATTACCTTTGAGTAATACTGTACTTAGAAAATAAATGTGTCACAGACATCACTAATTTTAAAGCAGGAAGGAATTCCACATATTTCTCAAAATTGCAACAGAGGATCTGTGTTCATGGATACACATAGACACAGATACACACACAAGTTATGAAATGCACTTAATTCTGCCCTTACTCATTACTAGACCAAATAACACTGATATATTCAATCCACATTCAGAAAATTCTCATCCATTATCTTAACTTTTTAAAATTCACTTATTCAGCTTAAAATGAAATGCAATATTTCCTCCTCCTCATTTGGCAGACATTTTGAGAGCAAACAGTCATATATAACAGGGTTATTTAATTTCTTTTGTGAGAAAATTATAGTTTTACAGCAGTCAATGCTAAAAATGGCAATAAGTCAAAATATTAAGATGTAATGTGTGATCAGCCCTCAGTGTATTAAGATTCTCCATAGCGTTTATGTGTTTTACTTTAGTCTGCTTCACAGTAATGTTAATCACAAGCATTCTGCTATTGAATCTGGGACATTGACTCTGCCAGAAAAACTTCTGATTTACACTGCTGCATAATGAAATCATATTATCTATTTTTTCAGCAGTTGCTATGCATGACTATATACCCCTTTCTCATAAAGCCATTCTTCAGCCGAGAAATTTTTCCCTTCTCTGCTCCAAATAATTTTTCTGATACTATTTCTGCTGATTTCTTTAAAATTTATGTTCATTGATGACAAAAATACCCGAGAGGACCTTTTCAAGAAGTTGGTCAAGAGAAAACCCAAAAATCTGCTGTGGTACAGAGGGCAGCAGCTGGAGATGGGCAGCAGATGTGTTCTGCATGGGCTCTGCAGGGGCACTGCAAGAGTGAACTGCTATTGCTGTTTTTGCAGTGGAATTTTGTGAAGTCTCCTTTTTAAATGGTTTTGCTAGTCACTGATGCTAGGGAAAGAAAGTTAAAACTTTCTTTAATTTACACGTAGTATCTCTCTACCAGAAGAAAGATTTTAAAGCTATGGACAAGACAGAGAGCCTCCCATTAGAAAGTAATATCTTACTGGAACAAACAGTTGTAACAGCTTATTTATTCTACTTTCATAAGGCAAACACATTAATTAAAATCCCAACGAGTTTAGGGAACATTTTACTGTGAAGTAGGAAGAAAGTAAATTCAGCAGCAGAATCTGTGGGCAATATTCTCAAACAAATACTTTGAAGCAAAAAGCTCATATGACTCACCTCCTGCTGAAACACTGGTCCTTCCCTCCTAGGACACCACCACCGATGTTGTTGCAGCTGCTTCCGTGTGGCATTTTCGGGACCATTGCTTTACTCCTGACAGAATAGTTCTGCTGCATTTGGGGTCAGGCTGAAGTGCCTGCAATTTAAAATGTGAGAGCAACAGAGAGGAGTCTTTGCAAACTGTGTCACCCAGCCTGGGGCACCAGGAGGAATCCAGCCGGAGAACTTGGAAAGATCTCATTCATGTGTCTGGGCTGGTAGGGCAAATGTAGGAAGACGTCTCTCCAGGAGGAGGCTCCTAGCTCTTTTTGTCCTAACACAGATTTTACCTACCTAATTTTCTATCAATCTTACCAGGCTCAACAGATTTTTTACCAGCATCTCATGAAGAGATGCTTAAACTACCATATTTACTGTAGATAGGGAGGAAAAAGTGGAAATGTTTGGATCTGTGTTGGAAGGCTGGGAATCAGCAAACTCTCTTAAACAACGGAAGGAAAGCAAGAAATTCACCTTTTTGAGACTTGAAATGTTAGTGGAAATTGAAAATTAATGGAAATATTGACAATTTTTAGCAACAAAGTAAATTGATTTTTTAGATCCTTTTTCACTTTTTTCTTGGGGACACTAGCTGAAAGAAGGATTTCCAGAAATTAAAAAGAAAAATTAAAAAGAAAAATTAAAAAGAAGTAAGAATCATGGAATTACAGAATGGTTTGGGTTGGGAAGGGCATTAAAGATAATTGGGTTCCAGACCACCTGCCATGGGCAGGGATGCCATTTATTAGTTCAGATAGCTCAGGGGAGTCCCATCCAAACTGGCCTTGGACACTTCCAGGGGTGGGGCATCCACAGCCTCTCTGGTCAACCTGTTTCTGTCTTGCCACCCTCTGAGTAAAGAAATTTTTTCTTACATCTAATCTAAACCTGCCTTCTTTCAGTTTAAAACCGCTGTCCCTTGCCCTGTCATCATCTGCCCATATAAAAAGTCTCTTTCCCTCCTTCCCATAAGCCCCCTCCAGGTACTGGAAGGCCACGTGAGGTCTCCCTGAATCCTTCTCCTTTGCTGGCTGAACAACCCCAGCTCTTTTGGTCTGTCCTCAGAGGGGAGGTGCTCCAGCCCTTGGATCATCTGTATGTCCCTCCTCTGCCTTCCAAAGTAATTAATGCATATTTTCTTTCCAGCTCTAAAGCCACAGGCCTTCAGGAGAACAAATGATCAACTCTTTCAG